>OZ018324.1:20392522-20667522 GCA_963969495.1 Ceratothoa steindachneri | reverse complement strand
TTCGACTTGGGATTTATTAAGGCAGAAGCCATTTAAAAATTGGGCTTTATTAGTTTGGGTAACCTTTGAATTTATTAAGTGTATTTTTTTCTAAAATTTGAATCGTCCTGTCGTATTATATTTATTTCCAGTGCGGTGTAAACCTCTTATACTAAATATCATTTAGCCACCGTAAAGGGCGAGGTATTAATAGACCTGTAAAAACAACGAGGCAATATGTAACACCTGGTGACTACCACCAATTCCTACATAACCACAACGAAAACTAAACGGTACTGTATTCCTCCTCGTGTAAATTTTGCTGGTTCTGTAGTTTAGGGCGTTTCACTCTTGAGATTTCATAATCCATCTACCGACTTATTTTATCTGTAGGGTTCGTTGCGCTTTGGAGTAACTGTATTTTCCCAATTTCCCATAATTTGCTGCACTGCTAAGGAGTACTAAGATATTTTCTATGATCAATAAAACGCAATCGGCCGTTCATTTTCATGTTTTCTACTTTACATCACACAAAAAAACTAGGTAATGTCTGAAAAAGTGTGGTAGGCTTCCAATCCTACTCTTAGATAATTTTTAATTGTCCGAGTCAATTTTTTCTCACGCTTGCTAAGTAAAAGAGAGTTAATATTTCTCGAGGAATTCGTAAAAGTTAAATGGTCTCGTTCATATACTGTATATAAAATCTTCATTTAACAAAAGATTTCAGAAGTAAATGAATTGTGCCTTTCTGTGAATAATATTAGTCAAGCCACTGAAAATACACATTCTGAAGTTAATTATTAAATTGGTGTATTTTATCGTCGTCAAACTGTGCTTTTTTTGGTCTGAGAAGAGGTTGGCGAAAATGCAGTTGACGTCGAGGAATACAAAGGAAACTGACTGGCAGACCGATAAAGGCGAATAGTCATTCGGTGTAAACCACAAAAATGGATGGCTCTTGCTAAACCACCGTCACTAATTGCACATGGCTACTTCTGTAAAGCTCCTCCATAAAATAACTAACTTTGACGTTTACAATGTAAGTAAGAAAGAGGCAATTCACAGAAAAAAAGAAGAGAATCTTCTTTTGATTCATTCATGCAAAAGACATTGATTAACTAGGAGAAAAAAAAGTAGTAGACATCACCTGAGATCAGGAAAAAAGCAAAAGTGGTAACAAAATAATAATAAACAATTTGGGGACGAATGGAGCAGAAGAACTAACATGGAAACTTTGGCAATCTATACAATCTTGCTTTGAATAATTTCTCATTAAATACGCTCTCTGTTGTCGCTGTTGCTTATATCTCCTCGGTAGCAGATAGCATCTCTGCTCCTACCGACCGTTTGTGAGATTAATTTTCTTTAAGAAAGATTTCCTCAAAAGAGATTCAGAGTAAAAGAAAACAAAACGACCTTTTAAAGATTTTATCTCAATTTTATGGTGTTTTTTTCAATTTCCAAACAACAATATAGAGACTAAAAAAGAACATAAAACAAAATGACAGAAAAATCTGATCACTAGTCGCCTTTGCACTTCTTTGTACACCTATTGCTTTCTTCTCATTTCACCTTTATAAATTTCTTTAATTCTGCCTATTTGATTCACGTTATCTCCCCTTCCACTTGCTTCACCCATTCTATTGGATTGGATTCGGTTTTTGTTCCATTCTTTGGTGGCAGAACTCAATCACCAAAGAGTTGCCAGGAACCTTCAGACGAATAAATATGATGAGAATGTATGAAGCTATACGAAGGAAGAACTATAAAGTAAAGACAAAGAGTACAAATTTGAACTTCCAATCGCCCCCAAAAGGGAGATCGGTAAACAACTTATTACATGTCCCCATATCACCATCACTTAGACCATAGAAATACACCGGCCGTAACTGTCTTCAAGGAAGAAGAAAGGTAAATATTTGCTGGACTGGGTATTCACTCCTTTGCTCAAGACAAATAGTTTTGAGATAATTACTAGATTCCAAATGTAATTAAGCGAAATTATACCCTGTATAATTGACATTTTTTTAATTAATTATGCGAAAAGAAGGTTAATGGTGACTCGTTTATTTGTCATGTTTAATAACGAGTCCTTTGTTCAGTCTAATTGAGGCGGGCTAAGAAAAACCGAAAAATCTTTATTAACTTCTTTTAATTCGGTGGCAAAAAGCTTACTTATTTCGAAATGGCGATGAGTTAAAGCTTTGCTGTCAAGATAGACTAAGAGATTATGGTCTATCTCAAGTGTACCAGCTGATAATACATATCACAACTGCAAAAAAATTAAAAAGAAAGTTGTTTAGTTAATTAACTCCTTAATTTATTGGATTCAGCGAAATGATTTTGTTAATGGGTGTCTCTCCCTTGATGAGTGGCGATGGTTAGTAGGGCGGGGGTGGCGAGTGAACAAAAAGCGCTGGTGACCAGCGGATGGTGGACGCCGAAAGAACCGTGCGAGAGAGAGAGAGAGAGAGAGAGAGAGAGAGAGAGAGAGAGAGAGAGAGAGAGAGAGAGAGAGGCACTTATATATGTACAAAAGGGGACTAAATTACAATGCCCAATTGGTCCCCTCGTATTGTGTATAGGTAATTCTAGTTCAATTTATAGAGTGACAACACCCTATGAATGCAACTCTTACTTTGGTATTGTATTTGACTGAATTCTTAGAAAAATTGGAATGGTTCTGTGATTAGGATTTGGTGATCGACACCGTCTCCGCGGTGGTTCACCTTGATAGGCCCCTTTTAGCGAACCAGGTTCATATTCTTAAATACATTTAAAAAAAATACCATAAATGGGCAAAGCGATGTGTGAATTTCGAAACAGCTGGGATTCCAAGAGGTTGTCACGCTTTTAGAATTTGTTGATTTCTAAAATTATAATATTAGATAATTTTAATATTTCTTTACTTAAAAGTGTCTTATTTTATGATAAAAATATTAATAACAATTTGTGGCGTTAATGAGTTAAGGTAAAACGAGCAGTTTCTAACCTAAGCGGCTTCTCTTGCTAAAACAGGTCATTCCTCTAAGACTACATTAGCCTCAAATAGGTAGTGCATAACTAGTCACCATTCCCATACCAAAGCACTACACGAGCATAAACATTCAAATTACGACATTCCTTTAAGGCCACAGTGACGTTAAATAAGCAGCGCATGACTGGTCACCACTTCTGCAGCAGAGCACCACACGACCATAAACATTCAAGTTATGGCTTTCCGAACCGTGCAGATAAGATTAAAAGATCGATTAATCAAAAAGAACAGAAAAGCAGAGGTAGTCACACCATCATAAAATATAAACTGAATTATGTCCAAGCTTATTTTTGGCTTTTGTTATTAATGTTTATTGATTATTTTTCTATCGAATAAACAGTTATTTGGGATAAAACAGTAATAATGACATTTAAGAACTGGGGAGATACGGTTAAGATATTATTTAAATTACCAATTAAAAAAGACAAGGGAAACCTCCCTTACTCCCTAATTTTAGGGGCGAAAATGCCAAAAATCAAAATCTTGTCTCATTTAGTTTGAAAATTATAGATTTGTCAAAGCGACTCTCGGAATAAAAGTCGCAGTAAATAAATGACCGAAAAAGTCACATAATTTGATGAGATAAGTCATCTTCTATTTTCAATGTTATAGAAACGTAGTAATAAAATTTAATGCCATGTTTATACCGTAATACTATATGTTGAAATTCTCATTATGAGGAGGAGTAGTCACAATTATGACGGGTTTCCGTGATCGTTCGTCGGAATTCGTTATTAAAATTGGCACTTTCCTTTAAACTTATCTCTTTTAACCTGTTTCCCCGCGTACACACGATTGTTCGTAGGTATGTAAATTTTGTTATAATAATATGGATATGCATCTTCTCATGCATTGTTTGTTCGCATGCATCTCTCCACGCATTGTTTGTTAGTACGTAGAATCGAAACGCGTCAGTTTAATAACATGAAGTGATTAAGTGCTTTAGTCGAATACTTCTTCTCACTAACTCTATAATTTAAGAAGGGGATTTTTTGAGTATTTGAATAATAATTTCATTTTAGTTTGGTTATGACTTATGATTTTTTTAATCAAAGTTATTTCTAATATTTTTTTTATAATATCCAAAAACAAAATGGTGAAGTTCAGAAATAAATATATTTAGAAATGGGGCTCAAATTTACAATAAAGAGACGAGGAAAGGATTTTAAATATTTAAATATTTAAACAGTTTTATATAATCATTAGATTCATGAATCAAAGCGCCCCTACCTTAATAGATTTTATCAATTATACACTTGCTAACTAATTTAAATATTTTAAATCCTTCCCTAGTCTCTTTATTGTAAATTTGAGCCCCATTTCTAAATATTCCCTTTAACTCTAAATTTGCAATTCAAAGCTAATACTAGATAATAAAGTTTTAGATGTACATTTAGCAGTGTGCTCTCTTAACAGTGCAAAATATTTTGTTTCGTTTTTTTTTTGTATTTTAGGCCTAAGAAGATGACCGTATTGTGGTCGAAACGTCGCCGCTAAATAAAAAGGATGATGCTAGCTATTTTCCTCGCCTTGGGATTTCTGTTAAACATCAAATTTAGGCTCTCTTAGAAGCAATCCTCATCGATATATATATATATATATATATATATATATATATATATATATATATATATATATATATATATATATATATATATATATATATATATATATATATCGTGCAGGGCTGCTCCTATAAAGGCAGATCTTCAGGCTCAGGCTGAAAATAAATGCAAATGAAACAGGATTCATACCTATATTCCGACGTTTCGGGCTATACACGCTCATCTTCGCGGTACTATAAAACAAAACAGGGATTTGTAAATAGAGGATATAAAAGTTTAAAACCAAATTTGAGGTTATAAATTAAAACCACAGAAAACACTAAACAAAAAGAAAATGATTAAATGAACACTAATTAATTCACGGACATAAAAAGCTCACCCTACAGATTGAAGAGTCGAAGAAGACTGGGAAGATGAAGAGAATTAATAACGAAGTTAATTGGTTGACGGTGCGGGTCAAATTATTGGTCGGTTTAGGATTACGCAATTGAAAGTAGGAAGGAAATAAGTCACCTTTGAGGGAAGGATTGTATTCCTTGATGAACGAGGAACCGAGAAAGAGAACCATTAGTCTAGATGATAAAGTTAATAGGTTTTTTATGAAACTTAACGCAGAAAACCTAATAGATGACCCTACATACACCAATCTCTTTTCCTTTTCCTTAAAAACATGGCCTACTATACGGCCTACTGAAAATACACAAAGACTGTTCCGATGCGTCCCATTCTCGTCACTTATTATAAATTATCCAAATTTTAGTTCCTATGCTGACCCCCCTTAGTCGTAATGAATTTAATATAACAAATAGTTATTCATTCTCTGAAGAGATCTCCAAACTTAATATTGACTCCCCTAACTTAATTACGAGCGTAGATGTTAAGTCCCTATTTACCTCAATCCCCGTAAAAGAAACAATAGAGTTCGTAATGCGCAAGGCTTTCTCTTCTCCCAACTTAACCTTCCATGGAGTTTGCTACTCTCGTTTTCGTTCCTTATTGGAATTGGTAATTAATGATAATTACGTTAGATTTGATGGGAAAACATACCGCCAGATAGATGGAGTTGGCATGTGTTTTCCTATTACCCCGATTTTAGCCGATATCTTCATGTCAAATTTCAACTAGCATGTATGAAAAAGTATCCAACCTCATTTAAACCTATATTTTATAGAAGATATTTCGATGACACCTTCATTATTTTCAAATGACAACAACACTCCATTAACTGCATTACATACTTAAACAAGCTACACCCAACTATGCAATTAAAAAAAAAACTACTTGACAACTTGACAACTCTCTCTCTCATTTCTAAACATTTTAGTCCCGTAAGGGGCGTGGCGATCTGCCTTCCTGGCAGATGTGCGACTCAGCGCCCCGTCCGACCCCAGCTTAACCTCTTCTCCTTCTTTCTGACAGCCTGTGTTTTTACCCTACTTCATCACTTTCCCTACAACCTCTCTCACAACTTTCTCTGGTCGACATCTAATTTCACAGGGTAGCCGCCAACCGGCTTCCTCTCACTCATTTATCCCGGATCGGGGCTGAGGGAGGAGGGGACAGCATTCCCTCACCCCTAAGCTCCGGTCTGAGGTGTTCGGTTTTTAACAACCTGCTTCATCCCTACCCACACCTTCCTCACATACTCTTTCTTTCTCCTTTCACTGCCTATCAAGTATACGCCGTGCCCAAGGCTGAGTCGCCATGTCGATGGGCTACCAGGTCACTAAGCGGGAGGAGTCGCTTCAAATGGCGGCAGCTGGTTCTTCCGGCCCGTGTTCACCCCTCGCAGGGCAGGCTACTGCGTGGGGGTGATGAGTGTTTGCGTCCTGTAAAAACTATAGGGTCACCATGCCCGATGAGGAGAAAATTAAAAAAAAAACTATCCTCTTCCCCGGGAACATCTCGTCGGAGCCACTCTTGGGCAGCTCCACCGAAAAAATGGAGGTGCCCCCTCCCCCGTGCTTTCACAGGGGACTCTCCAAACCGCTCCGACCACAGAGAAGGTTTACTCCTTTCCTATGCATACGGGCGACTCACTTTTTGCAGTGGCACTCGCGCCTTTGCTTTCCAAGGGAACTGCCAAGAAAGCAGGCCGGCATTCTATAATTAACCGCTCCCGGTGGAGGCAGCTCGATAGCGCCAACCTATTAGGAGAGGTAAGGATGGCAGGGCCCGTGCCCCTTAATGTCCTGCAAGCGTGAGTGACTAGTTTCGTCGACGGATGCCGGATCGCTAGAATTAGAAGTTAAAAAAAGAACGTCAAATGGGATCTGTGATGTCTTGGGGGGGATAACCACATGGAGCTCCGCCACCTCAGAGATGGACTTGGTCCCTAAGATGACCCAGCCTCAGACGTTATAATCTTCCATGGGATTGAACCCGGGCTCGGTGCCAAGCACGAAATCCTAGTCCGCCCCCGTGCAAGCTCCTCTTGAGACGGCTCGGGTCCCTGGGGCCTCGCAAGGAGAGGGAGAGGGATGTCCTCTATCGGCTTGTGGCTCTATGACAGCAGTGAGCTTCTCCATCTCAGAGAAGGATCCTGCTGAGGCCAGTCTATACGGCCTAGGGGCTCATTCCGGCGAAGGAGAGAAGCGGGTGCATTCCCTGCCCTCTCTTCCTAATAAAACAAAACCGCAAGACTAAAAAGACTAAGGGCTCCTCTCCCTCCACGGGAGCCGGGACGGAGGGGTCCGCTACCGTTTTGGCAAGCGCCTAATTGAAGATCAGCACGTCCAGCCCTGGTGCTCCCCTGGACGAAGAAGCTCCGAACAAGACCAAATGTACAAGTGCGCAGAGCGGAGCCTCAATTACGTCGGGGCCCCTCATTCAGAGTCTACCTGGCATTTTCGATTTTTCGAGCCCGCTGGCTTCAAACGCTTCCTCGTTTTTCGTTCCACTGATGGCAGCATGTTGGCTAAGGGCAACATGGTTCATCAGAAGAGGGCTTTAGCTAGCGTGATTGGCAGAGAGCCAAAAGTGATCCGCTTCTCGAACCGGAGCCTTTGGGCAAATGCATCGAATCTCTCCGAGGCGGCTATGATTAGGTCCCTTCGGATACTTGATGGCACGCCGGTGATTGTAAGGCCGCACTCTACATGAACTTCGTGAAAGGGGTGGTTTATGCGAGGGAACTCGTGGACTACTCCATAGATGACATCACCTTAGACCTGGTGCATCATGGTGCGGTCAAGGTCGAGCGTGTGATGACAAAACAGGGAGGGGCCTCGAAACCGAACCCTACACTATTCGTCACGTTCTATTGTGACAAGCTTCCTAAGTCAGTGCGTGCCGGTTGGTACCGTTACCGCATGAAGGCATTCGTGCCACTGCTGCGGACGTGCTACAACTCTCACCGCTTCGCCCATACGAATCGCTCCTGTAGACGCGCAAAGTCGGGGTTACCCGAAGTCAGTGTATGTTCCTCAAAGGCCGCACACAATAAGTCTAAATCGTGTGTGGCAATGTGTGTCAAATGCAGAGAGCTGCAACCCGCTTCTTCGAAGAAATGTGGTGCGAATCTCGTTGAGAATGAAATCCTGGCCGTTGAAGCCCAGAATTGTCTCTCATTTCGCGAGGCTAAAGACTTGGTCCTGGCGCGCCCGGTGCTGCCCTGTACATCTTATGCCCCTCCATGCTCCTCCGCGCCCATACGGAACCCTTATGCTGGTTCTACCCCCCAGGGCACTCCCCTGGTAAAGTTGGCGGCACATAGGGTTCACACCAAGCCCCGGCTAAAACCAGGGCTCCCCTCCTTTCTACCAGCGTGACCGTTTCCCGTATGGCGAAACGGTCGCGCGGCTCCACCGACTCGCTAGACTAACAGGAAGCAACAACCCTAGAATTGGTCGTGAGGCTATCTTCCAGGCTTCCTAAAGCTGCCACCCGAAAGGAGGACAGAACTAAAGGAGCTTAGGCTACTTCGCCCATACTCAGTGGGATCATTGAAGATATTTGAAAATGACGAAAATACAGGGGAAAGAAATAAGTATTCGCACACCTTCTAAATTTAATTTTAATAGACTTCCAATCCATCAAACTTTATGAAACTTACACAATAGATGTATATTAATGTAAAGTTAAAAGTTCTGTGCACACAAAGGCATTAAACAGAAATAATATTCAATAAAATTAAAATTAATGAAAACAGAGGGTAAATAAGTTTTTGTACAGAAACATAAACCTAACGAAATTCATTTTTAAAAGCACTTGAGAGACACTATTAGCTATGCTGGTGCGAAAAGGCTCCTAGAGGGTTCCAATAATATGTACAGCAGTCAAAAAGAGCCTAGAAAAGATTGGAATGCCATTTAGCAGTCGACGCTCCCGCAGTAACGTTATCATAGCGAAGAATAAATAATTGTCCGATAACCAGAAGAAGGTTATCCTGAAGCTCCATACTGATGGGCTGAGCTACCGGAATATATCCGAGTAGCTGAAAATACCTTCCAGCTCCATTGGCTCTGTCATTCTGAAGTGGAAAAAGGTGGGAACCATCGACAATTTTCAAAGTTTAGGTGCTCCTGGAAGATTTCCACAAAAGCTTCTCGTATAATACTCAGGAACGTTAGAGCTGCCCCTATGACGACCATTTAGGAAATTCAAGATGACCTACTGGGGGCAGGAATGTCGGTCACAAAGCAAGCCATCAGTAATGAACTGAGCCGGCATGATTTTAAGTCTCGCAGGCTAAGGAAGACACTTCTGCTGCTGAAGAGCTGCAAGGTTGAAGTTCACACATGAGCATTTGGAGAAACTTGCTGAGTTCTGGGATAAGTTCTTGTGGTCAGTCGAGACAAAAATACAATTGTTTGGCCATAAAGATGGCCGTTCTGTGTGGAGGAAAGACGGCAATGCCGTGGACCCTAAGAACATCATCTCTAACTTGAAGTTTAAGGGAGTTAGAATCATGATGTGAGGATGTTTCTCATCTAAGGGTACCGGCTATATCCACACCATAGATGGGACCATTAATTTGGCAATCTATAGAGAGATTTTAGAAGAACATCTGTTCGTTTTTGTAGAGAAGCTTGGAATCGGATAAGGATGGATCTTTCAACAAGATAATGATCCAAAGTATACTGCGAAAGCTCACGAATAGTTCCGTAGAAACAATGCAAACGTTCTAGAGTGACCTAGTCAGACGCTAGATTTGAACACAATAGAGAACTTTTAGCGAATATTGAAGAACAAGATTCATTTGAGGGGTCCCAAGAACATCAAAGAAATGGAAGTAATTTTCAAAGAAGAGTGAGCCGAAATACGTACCAAAGGAATGTTGCAGCGCACTTGTGAAGAACTACAAAAAACGATTGATGCCATGAAAGCCAACAAAGGTTACCCAACAAAGTAGTACATAATCAGCAAATATCGATTTGTACGAATACTTTTTTCAACCTTGTTTTCATTAATTTCGAGTTTACTGAATATCAATTCTGTTTCCTGCCTTTTTGTGCACAGAACTTTTAACTTTACATTAATAAACATCTATTGTGCAAATTTCATGAAGTTTGATGGGTTGAAATTCTATTCAAATTTAATTTTGCAGGTGTACAAATACTTATTTCTTCCCACTGTATACTCGTAAATTGAGAACTTTGACGAGACTTGAACAAGGGGAAAATATAAATTGGGAACGTTGATGAGACTTGAACTAGACGAAAATATAAATTGAAAAGGATGGCGTAATTTGGACATGGGGAAAATATAAATAGCTAACGGTGAAGGATTTGAACATGAGGAAAATATAAAATGATAACGTTGACGAGACTTGAACACGGGGAAAATATAAATTGGGAACGTTGATGAGACTTGAACTAGACGAGGAGGGAATGCACGCTCAATCCCATGTGCCAGGTCCTTGCAGAACTGATTGCCCACCTTCAAAGAAGAAACAGTTTGTCCTCTCTCACCAAAACAAAGTTTACTGTTTCATAACTGTAGGAAGTTCAGATTTGTTCTTTTGTGTTCGTGTTCTTTGTACGAACTAGTTACTATTTAAGATTGATCAAGATTGATAGTGAACGAATCTTAGCCTTTTTCCTTTTATCCATTTTTAAAAACTATTTATCCTTCTTTTACTTCATTCATCTACATACATCAAAAAGAATGTCAGTTTCTTTTAATTAAAAAATACTGCTTGGAAAACTGTTCGATTTTCCTTTCGAAACTTTTGGTCATGCTGGTTCCTTCCTTACACTGTCAATTTCACTAGATTTTGTTCGCCATATGAGACAGGTACATGGATTTTTCTCTCCTTTTCTGCAAAATTCACTGCCGTTAATCTAACCACGATTCCCCGCGGGCGAATGACTTCAGATATTTCATGTTGGTCCGTTGGCTAAATTCACAGGCAAAAATATATTGCTGCCATAACAGATTACTCTCTGTCTTGCCTCACATTAACTCAATCTGGGGTAGGCGTTTAGCTTTTTAATTCCATTTTTATATTTATCGGATATTACTGTGAAAAATTGCATGCAAGAAAAAATGACGTCTAGAAATAAAGATTATTTGTGAAAGGTACAGAGTTATCTCGAGAGAAGAAATAAGATGAGTAAATAGGTATGTAGTTGCTTCGTCTATGTCATTTATGTACATACTCGTCACATTTACACCGTAATTTAGATCATAACTATGACCATCGGCACTTAGCAGATGATGATATGAAAGCTATGGAAGAAGTCCCCCATCCGAAATCATGTTTACAAAATAACCGGAGAAGTGTGTGTGTGTGTGTGTTTATGTGTTTTCTTCTACCCACTCTAGCGTGTAAAGGGAAATTAGAAATGGACACACTGGCTGCTCTCTTTAAAACAAAATATTAAAAGAAAAATATTAAATAAACTCTGTTACGCGTGGATAGAACTAGGTCGTAAAGATTAAAATTTGCTACCAAAATATAATGAAAGAATAACAACAAGGTCTGCTAACCAAAAATCGCGTGCTCTCACTTATTCTGATTTGTAGCCTTACGACCTTCAAAACTTTCAATAATTTTCAGACTAACCTTGGGAGAACCTTGGTAATTATATCATTCGAAAGAGAATTTAAAACAATATAAAGGTTTCAAACTTTGTTAGAATCGGCCGAATAGTTATGATGTTATTGCCAACTAATTCCTGAGATAACCAAGGGAAGACCTTGATAATTATATCATTCGAAAGTGAATGTAAAACAATATAAGAATTTGAAATATTGTTAGAATCGGCTGATTAGTTACAATGTTATTACCAAAACAAAAGGGCAAAATGTGGACCAACCGACCGACAGACCGACATAGTGAATATAGAGTCACATGAGACTAGAAATAGATTAAACTAAGCTTAAACTAAACTTATAACTTTTAAACAACCTATTTGAAGCAAATTAAAAAACTTATTAATTTTATATTCTATATGAACAACTATATATACACATAAAAATCCATTCACAATGAAAGATACTTTTTAGTGATTTATTAGGACATTGTAGAATGCTTTCTAACATCTTCACATACCCATTATTTTTGTTTTCTCTTCGCATTAGTATCAACTTCCGAATATTTGATGACCATTTTTTTAATACGAGACGGGTCGCAGCTAAGGCGAATAGAAACTCCAGTTCCGATTTCAGCGAAGTTAAGCCCCCTCAAGACACAGGTCGCATTTACCGACCCGTGGGGGCACGCTTTATTCTGTTTTTGTTTTTTAATTAAACTGCATTGCGCGCAGCTTTGGAATACGGTGGCTATAGCAATGTTAAGCTTCATTGGCACTGCATCAGGCACGCCTGGGGAACACCCCTCATCCACGCCGAGGCAGTGTATCAAATTTGACAGTTTTTTAACATTCCTTCTTGACGTCACAACAAAGGATGGGTTTCCACCCAATCATGTGTGTGTGGGGGAAGGGGGGCGGCTATATGCACTACTAGGGAGTTAAACTGCAATAAACGTAGCCATGTATGCGGTCACTATAGCAATTGTAAGCCTCATTGACATTGTATGTCTCTGTTGCTTTTGGAATACTTTAATATATATATATATATATATATATATATATATATATATATATATATATATATATATATATATATATATATATATATATATATATAGTCTGTTTCATTCCACACAAAAAATTCCCCCTTATCGTCTAAGTTCAAGGCATGAGTCTGTCAATTTACTCCTGCCATTGAGTTAATTTTTCCCTTTCACCTTCTTCGAGGTCGTCTTCTGAGTATCTTATATACACTGGTGCCTAAGGTCATGAGATAGCAGTATATAAGTGTAATGGTGCGCCGCGCCATCGTACCATTACCTCAAATGGTAATTTTCAGACCTGTATCAGTTATGATCTGACATCTCGTGGTGTAGCGTGAACATGGGCTCAGCTGCTCGTGGCAAGGCGACATGAATTATTATAATAGGAGGTCAAATGAGGCATAATAGTGGGGGCCAGACGGATGGAACATTCTATTTTTGAACATATGCACACATTCAACATATATCAATCTACATTGTTACGTGTGTACCGAAAATACCTCATGAAAGGCATTACCCCCTCCAGTGGACAGCGCAGTGGCCAACCATGTGTGCTTAAAGATCGTGAACAGCGGCGGCTTGCTTGAATTTTCCATGGTATCAGACAAGCAACACTGGCTCAAAGCGCATCCACATTCAATACAAGGCGTACCAGAGGTATGTCCATCAGGTCAATGCAATGGGGGGGAGGGGTTACCACCGATGGGATATTGGAGTAGAAGACCTATCAATGTGACCCTGCTTACACCACGACACTGGACATATCACTTCAACTGCGCTCGCAACATTGCTAACTGAAACCTGAAGACTGGTAACATTAGGCGTGATCCGATGAGTCACGGTTCAAGTTGTTTCGGGCTCATGGTATGGTTCGTGTGTGGCGCATAGACAATGAGACCATGGAACCAATTTGTCAACTAGGCACAGTGCAGACTGGTGGTAGTCCCATACTGGAATCTGATGTGTTAACATGGGTTAGGTCCATTAATCCACCTAGAAATTCATTGGCCGGTGATCACTAAGTTGCACTGCTTGGTGACCATTTGCATCCATTCATGGACTTTAGGTGCCCCAACAAAGACAGGATATTTCAGCGGATGATGCATTGGTTCGAGGAGCATTCTGAAGAATTCCTACGAATGGCGTGCCCTAAAGGTTCACCCTACATGAGCCCAACCGAGCCAAAGTGCTGCGCTGTGGCATTTGTTGTGGTGTGAGCAGGGGGGGGGGGGAGGGAACTCTGGTAGGTCTTCTGCTCCTTTATCCCATCGGAGGAAAAAAACCCCGCTGCAGTGATCTGATTGATATACGTCTGGTACCCCATGTATTGATTGTGGATGCGATTTGAGCTAGTGTTGCTTGTCTGTTATCATAGGCAATTCTAGTCGGACGACGCTGTTCACTATCATTAAACATACGAGCTTGGCCACTATGGTGTCCACAGTACATCACACGTGGTACAGTAGATCGATAGATGTTGAATATCTGTATAGTTTAAAAAAAATGAAACGTTCCATCTGTATGACACCTTATATCATCGTCATTTCAGGCATTTGACTCTCAGTTGAGAGAAACCGTTTCTCATCCTTCCGAATTGTTTTCTTTCTTGCGTAATTTGTTTCCAACTTTTGGCATATTTTTAAGGATCATCTCTTCATTTTGTTTTCATCCTTTTTTTCGTCCGTCTTTTACCAAATTTAGTCTAATCCGTATTTTTTTCTGGTTCATTTATTGCTTTGGAATCTTGCCATATGTCCTGTCCAGCTAAACTTCAGGTTTCTTATAGCTTCCACTATATACTGAAGTTTTGTTTGTCCACGTATCCAAATGGCTGATTTTCTGTCACGCCGTATTTTTCCCATCATATTTTTGTGTTGTTCTAAGTTTAAATGAAATTTTTAGGGTCAGATTCCAAGGTTATTCTCCATAGGTCATAGTTGAGATTATGCAATAGCTGTATACTTTTCTTTTTAGGCACATGGGAATATTTCTTTTAAAGAGGATGATTGCGTTTCCAAATGCTTCCAGCCTAGAGTGATTTTGCGTTGGATTTTTTTATCTTTTCCAGGTGTGATGCAATCTACCCTTTCAATTTACTCATTGTCAATTGTGATGTCTAACATGTCAACCTCTGGTGGGTTTGTCATGACTTTTCTTTTTCCAAGATTTATTTATAAGCCGAATTTTTGCTTTAATGTCTATTTTCTTGAAACATTGTTTGAATATCGTCTATCTATGAGTACAATATCATCTGCGAACCTCAGGTGATGGAGGTAATCCCTATCAATCTTAATACCTTTATTTAACCAGTTTAGCCTCCTAAAGATTTCTAGACAGGACGTAAATAAATCTTTGGTCTATGTGCTCTATGATACTTATGTAGACCGGTTTTACTATACCTTGATTCTTCATGGTTGTTATGATCGCTCGTGTTTCTTTTGAATCAAATGCTTCCTGGCTCTACAAATACCAAGTATAGAGATTACATTGAGATTACATCGAAAGTCTGGTAGCAACAGATCTACTGATCCTCACTAGACTACCAGAAGGATTATGGATCAAAAAGGCTCTAGAAAACGGCAAAGTAAAGGCGAGGCAGGAAAAATTTGCTAAAATAGATTCCGACTTTATTAGTTACTATTTTTCATAACCCTTTTTTCATATACTGTAAAACAAGTCTGGATTAGGGTTTGCGATCATCCATTTATCAAATTTGTCTTTAAATGAAACTATACTAGCTGCGTTAACCATGGTATATAGTAGATTATTCCAGATTCTTATGGTTCTGTTGAAGAAGAAGAATTTCGTTTCGTCTTCCCGAAAGTGACTTCTCTCAAGCTTAAGTTTGTAACCACGCGTTGATTCATTTGATATAAATATTAGAGGGATATTGTACTCTGGAGTTTTCTGGTTGAGAGTATGCAGGTGGTAAATTGTTGAGAAACCTTTTCGGAAGCCAGCTTGTTTGCTCGGGTCTTGATCATCTAGTTAGTTTTGCAATCTGTTGGTAATGACTCTTGTGAAGAGTTTATAGATACCCGAGACAAGGCTAATTGTTGTGTAGTTGGTAAGGTCAGTTTGATGATTTTTTTTGTAGGAGGATTATTATGGCATTGTGCGAGTGTTCCGGAATCTTACCTAATTTAAGAGATTCAGTGAAAGGGCAAAAGGTAGTTTGTCCCCAATGAGATCGCCAGAATATTTCAGCAAGTCTCTTCATTTGTTTGATTGTAATTTAAATTTCTGTTTCGTGAACGGCTGGGCATTATTGGGTGCTGTTAGTTAGTGTGGCTGAAGATTGTATTGTTTCTTGGTTGCAACTTTTCATTGTACTTCTTTGTTCTTTCAATTATTCTTCCTCGATCTTTGATTATTGTACCGCTTTCCTCTTTTATAGCAACTCTGAGAATTTCCTTTTAGAAGTGTTTTATCGCCATTTTATACCCTTTTTCTTCTTGATATTGGCTTCAACAATAGTTGTATTATATTTTCTGATGCCAGCTCTCTGTTTACTTTTAATGATCCTGTTTGATTTTGCTAATTCAATTTATTGGTTGGTGTTTTTTTTTACTTTAAGGTCTTTGCGCTTATTCATTAGGTTTAGGGTTTCTTTTGAGAGTTTGCTGTTCTTATTTTGTGTTTCCTTGTATTTTGCAGTATCTGCCATGTGTTTCATCGTTTGTATATTGCTGCTGTTGCTTAAATTTAGAAGATTTTCATGGTATGCTCTAGAACTATGGCGCGAGAATACTAGAATAAGTTTTTTAGTGGATTTTAATGGGGTTATTATGGGAATGGAATAGCTTTCTTCTCTCGTTCTGAATGTTAATTTTTATCCTACATATGATCCTCTTGTGGTCATTGATTTTGATTTATTGATGACTTGTAAATGTTAGACTGATTATTTTGTCGACCAGAATGTTATGAATTTCATTGTATATCTCATAGTTTGGGCTTCCCTAAATCCATTTTTATTGTTGTTTCTTTTTTAATATAGTGTTGGCAATTTTGAGGTCTCAGGGCAGTGTAAAGTCAACCAGAACTTGCTCCCTTTTATTTCGTTCCTCCATTGAGAACTTTCCCATGAATGGTTCATTACCTTGCCCCACTTTTGAATTAACGTCTTCCATGACGATGTTGAAATAAGCTTTGATTTGGTTTAGGATTGTCGTGATGTCATCATAGAATCTATCTATTTCTTCCTTCAAACTAGCAGATGTTGGTGTGCGCACTTGGACAATTTTTAGGTTGTATTTCTAAGAGACTCTTAAGTCCGATATGCTATGAAACTCTATTATCATTTTTCGTCATTTAATTATATTTTTTTTTACATAAATTTATAGATATAATTCATTTTTTCCCTAAGATCATCTAATTTTGGGATGTATTTCAACGTGAATATTTTGAAATGAATTCATTATCCCCGAAATTTATATTTAAATCAAATTTTCAATAAAAATGCATTAGAAAATTCATTAAATAATTTTATGAAATAAAAATACCGTGGTGTCAACTCCCGAGAATTCAGATGCGAGTGCCTCGGGCAAACTCACTTCAAGTAGGTATTCATTCATAGTCAAATACTTCCTTAAAAGTCAAGGCAATTTTCTGCCTGTTTTTCACCTATTTGACCTAATATTCCAGATTTTGTTTCTAATTCCTGCATTTGCCATTGGCTACATTTTCGTATCGCTTTTCTGCTCTGATAATAATATAATTTCTTATATTTTTTATAGTAAATAATGAACACTGTTTTTTTAGAACCGTTATCGATTAATCTTGTCTGAAAAAAAACAAAAACAATGCGAGAACAAACATTTATGAGGCTTCTCGCATCATTTTTCATTTGGAAACCGAGTTTTAAAATTAATATTTTTATCTTTTATAAAGAAAGACAAAAAAATAACATGAAGACAAAAACAAAAGAGTGCATTGCAAGTGTTTTCTGTGCTTATTTCATAGTTGAGATCGTATAAGCGTTAACTCGCAGTTTACCAGTATCTCCAGAGTAAGATTGGTTGCAATTTTTGAAAGGCATTAAATAAAATGCCTTTAAATGTCTCGGGGGATGTGTTTTTTAATTAGTTCATTTGTTAAGATTCCAAGGAAGCTAAATGCTAAATTAGTCGTGTTATTTTTTTTTCCTTTTGAGTTATATGGCAAGGTGATATAGCGGTAGTTGGATGTATTGGAATATGTGTTAGTTTTGAGAGCGAGATTAAATTTTTCTTCTTTCAAGATGAGAATCGTTATTAAATGTAATGATTTTATCCTCGAGGAACTCGGGATCATATATTTTATATCTCAGTAGGAACATATAAGAGGCTATAACTATTTAAGGATTCACTATGACACTAATAAAAATTATTATAGGCGTTTGAGTGTGTGGGTTTGCGGTACTCTTAAATATAAAATTGGAAGTAATTAGCGAGAAGGTTGCGATGAATAAAAAATGATAAAACAGAGCTTGGGTTCGAGAATATTTTCCCGTTCGAATTTAAATTTGATGAGGGATAAAGTGAGTTCAGTGTTCTAAAGAAGTTATCAAAATTTATATTTTGGGACCAAAGTAGAAATAAATTATTAATGTATCTGAGACGTTTTACATTGCATATTTTAGACAATAGCTTGGATTTAAAATATTCCATAAAAAGAGCACAATACGGAGGTAAAACCATACAAAATGTTTACTTCACTTCCGTAAATATAAAAGTATGGTTTTTAAATAGGTATCCTTTGATTACCTGTATTTGGACGTCTTTTTACGAGTACTTGAAAATCCATTTAAACTTATCGCTGTGTTAATTCTCGTTCCTTTGCTATTATTCTCTTCATTCCAACTTTCTTTTGGGAACAAGTAATTAGAATTTATTCCATTCTCGAGTTTATTCCTAAATGAATTTTTCTTTTTCAATATTTCTTCATTGGCGACAATCATTCTGTCCCTATTCGTTAAAATCAAAATAATATATTCTATAGCATTTTATCCTTTTATCTCTTGTTAAAAATAAATTTTATTTTGCTTATTCTCAAATTTATTCCGCCAAATCTCTTTCTATCTGATAAACGTTTTTTATCGTCTATCCTATATTTTGTATTTCCTTTTATATTTTTTCTATCGGCTATGCATAGTTTTCTCGTCTATTCTATATTTTTAATTCCTTCTATATTTATTCTATCTGCTATACATAGTTTTCATGTCTATCCTATATTTTTTATTTCCTTCTTTATTTCTTCTATCTGCTCTAAATAGTTTTTCTCATCTATCCTATAACTTTAATTTCCTATATTTCTTTAGGGTTAGAATTTTGGACAAAGTTACAAAGTCTAAATATTCGTCCAGTTCCAAAAATAATACTCGTGGAACTAGTCAAGGGTGGCATCAGAAACTCCCAGGTATTCATGAAGACGTTGAAGAAGAATGGAGTGATCGAGGCTGACCAGCACCAGCCGTTTGACGAAGGCTGTAAGTTACGTTTCGTGGAGCGGATTTAGTCCTGTGAGCCTTGAAGTTAAATTAAAAGGTCCTGTCAGTGTTGAAGGAGGACCAGTGATCAAGGTCCTGTGCTCCAATTAGCCTTCCATGGAGCTTACAGAGTAATGTGAGTTGAGAGATTGAGCTGTAGCCTGATGAGCCTTTAAGCCTTTCTGGGTTTCCTTAGAAATGGGCGAACAACATCTTGTTTGAAATCGGATAGTACCACAGGAAATGAGATGGTGTTAAAGATACTAAGGAGATAAGGAAGAATAACAAGAAGGAACTGAAGGTACAAATCTGGAAGAAACATGTCCTCCCCGTAATTCCTGAGGAGACACGGGGGCAAAAATGAGGATTGGGGTGGAGGGGTAGGAGGAAGTACCAATGGCGAGACTCCAAGGTGAAGGCTATGCTGCATGGAAGAAGAATTATCTAGTCGGAGAAAAACGCAGAGAAATTGGCAGGTGTAGTGAGGGAATTGACTGGGGGCGTCACAAGGGAAGGAAACGTGTAGTAAGTTTGATCATTGAGTAAGAATTATTTTTGTTATCAGTGATAATACGCTGGGTATAGGATTCGCATCATATTTCTGAAAGGCAGTGTAGGAGTGAGTGGGAAAAATGTAGGTGAGGAAGTCAGAGGCCGTCTCACTAACATGGGAACGAGGATGTCTTGAGGCGCCCCTCTCTGGCATCTGTGAACCAGACGACACGACGTCGCCGAGATAAAGGAAGAAGAGGCACATGGACATTCGAGCGCGTGAAGAGGATTCGGTTGAGAGAACAAAGGGGATATTTGAAGTCAATTGTGAGAATGGTAGTGTCCGGTGATGGATGCAAAGAGGCAATATCCAGGGTGATTTGGTCATGGTCGAAGTTGGAATGCAAGCGACGACAAGAAAGTCTAGGAGGGGTTAAACGAAGGTTATCTGCAAATGGAGGAAATAAATAAAACTACATACGGACGTGATCAAACATTTTCCTCAATGTTTCCATTAACCTAAGATATGAATTGGGAAGGAGCAGACAAATTCAAAGATATTTCGGTGCTACTTTGGTATGCGATCTCAGTGGTGTTGTGATCTCAAGAGGTTAGATTTTACTTTATTATGCGATCTCAACATTTTTTTAAAATTTTATTTTCATATTTAAGGTAAATAAAATATTAAAAAAAAATTAAATGATTTATTTATCGATTAATGGAATAGATATCAGATAAAAAAAAACAAGAAAAAGATCATTAGCCGATTTACTCATTCGTCGCCAACGAAAATAATCAAGATGTGATTGGAAAGTCTTTGCATTGACGCCTCTCATTTTTTTTAATAGCCTGAGTATGAGCTCCAGTAGAAGGGCTTACATAATTTACTTGATGGTGAACTGTTGGGTGAATGTAATTCAACCGAGTTAAGTCTGAGTACGCGCGCCATTCATCCGAGGAAATTTCCTCAACTTCTCTCTGAATTGTATGGGTTAATATTAGCGTTGCTCTATTTCTCTTCTCTCCATAAAACTATCTGCAGTCATCCCCTTTCTTCAGTTCGAACACCCATGGAACGTCAATGTAAGAGGATATGCGAGGAGTCAAGTTGACACAGGGAGTAAAACTCGATTATGTCAAGAATTCGGAACTGTATGAATGAGGGATGTTGAAGTCAGCGAGGATAAGCAAGGTTGAGATAGATAAGGTAGAAGACGTTTGGTTTAGAAATTTAATAAATTTGCCAAAGAAAATGTATGATGGGTTGTTAGCACGTCGGTAAATAATGGTAATCTAGGTAGGAAGGTTCAGAGCCAAGAGGTCTTCGAAGATGTTAGGCGAGTTGATCGGAATGAGGGCGTGAAACCGCAAATGAAATCAGCCTGATTTATAGAAAGGTAGTGTGCATTTAGAAAGATAGCAGAGAGAGCGAATATGGAAGAGGGAGTTGGGTTGGTAAGTGAAGACGAATCCTCGTATGTGGTAAAAACTTCTCAGAAAAGATTACTTAGTGAAGTGGGTGGGAGAGAAGCCCTATGATGGTAGAAACAACGTCTTAGTGAGACGAACGAAAACTAATGGGACAATCATTGAGTCAAAGGGTTTCATAACAGCATAAAAAAATCTTTGCTAACGAAGGACTAAGAGGAAGACCCATTCCAACCTATTCAATTTATTCATACAAAACACCATCAAACTAAAAGAATGCATTGCAAATAGCGAATTCCAGAAGAGGTTTGAATAAGATCTTTGTTAGACCTATAGCGTGGATAGAATAACGGAAGTGAGAATTGTCACAAATTTAAATCGTTTGATATTTTAACTCAGATGATGAGATTTATTATAATCGTCAAACGTTTGCAAGAAATGTTATGAAGCATCTTCAGCTCTGTCCTGGTTATCCTGTTTATATATATATATATATATATATATATATATATATATATATATATATATATATATATATATGTGGTTTAATGGATTCATTTTCATCATTCTCTCGTGCTACTTTGAGAGATATATACACTTATATATATATATACATATATATATGTTTGATGCATGATTTGAAGGTGAAATCTACACCAAAATCTTTGGAAGTATAGACATTTAATATGCGCAATCACTATTTACAATAATGTCCCTTGTTGTTCAAGATTGCTTCAATTGGTTTTTCATGTTGGAGACAAATTTGTGATGATATCTTGAAAGATATTGCTCCAAATTTGCCCAATAAGAACCCGCAACTGCTAATAATTCAATGGCTTCTGTTTATCAACCGCCAGTTTGATTATCGCCCACAAATTTTCTATTTTGTTCAAATCTGGTCATTTGTTTATTTTTATATTTTAGGAGCCCATTTGGCGACTGCCTTCTTGGGCATAAGCCGCCGTACACGACCAAGACCAAGGCTAAAAAAAAGGCAAGAAGGAAGCGCCCTCCGGCGTTGGGGATAGGCCCACCTGCCCCCCCCCCTTGGAGCAGGAACATGCGACCTACAACAAACAGTCAAATAAAGTGGAGGAGGCCAGCCTCCCCCCAAAAGTCGTAAAGTCTACAAATCAGTGTGCACGAACCAGTCACTAGTACAAGGGACAAGCGGTAGCGACCCCAGATAACGTGCGCGAAGATCACCCAGACTGGGACATTCAACAAGGATGTGCCGAACAGTCTGGAGGACAACGTCGTCGAGCACTCCATTAAATGGCGGTGCGTCCCGCAAGTGTGTCCAATTCGGAGACGACAGAAAGCAACGTGAAGCCGTTGCGGCATTGGGGGATAGGTTTATGGGAACAGTCGTGGCGCAGTGGCATTCAACTTTAAGTTCCCCTCGACAGTTTCCCATCTTCTTTGCCAAGCAGACAGGACAGCTGCCCGTATTCCTGCCATGTAATCGGAGTGAGGAAGAGCGAAACGCTGGTCTGGTCGTCGAGTCCTCGCGGACTCTTTGTCGTCCTTATCGGCCGCTCATTCTCCACAATTCCTAAATGTCCAGGACCCAGCAGAAGATAATCTCGAAATCCGTCCGGCTCACCAAAACTATGGCGTCGCGGATATCGAGAACCAACGGATGCGGAGATTCCAATGCCCTAAAGCACTCAGGGCGCTATGTGAGTCGCTATAAATCACAATCCGTTCTTTGAACCAGCCGTGTCGCGTTATGTCCCGTACCGAGCGGTGTATTGCAACCAGCTCGGCCGTAATAACATACGCAGCGCTGACTTCAAACAGATGGGATGCGGAGTGGAAACCGACCCCCTCTTTGGACATGGAGCCATCCATATACACTGGTACGGTTCCAGCGTGACAAGAAGTGTGCTCCACAAAGGCCGAAAACAATACTCCAGGAGCTGTAGAAGCTTTGGTAGCAGAGGAGTGGCGTTGTGGGCCAAACCAGGAGTGCTATCAATCCGAGAGTTATACCTAACTCTCGAATGAGTTTCTGAAACCTAAACTCAAAGGGCCTAGGGTATGACTAGCGTCTCTCGGCGGCATAAGCACCGTCGAAATCAGCTGCAGATGCAGTGAGAGCTGTTAGAGACTAAGAGAGGCACCGGGCTCGCGCGTACAGGCCTATAATGCACTGTACACGGCGCAGAGCAAGTGACATGTCCCCTACATCGACAAGTAGGCTCTTAATGAGGGACGTGCGTAATGCACCGGTCGCCACGCGAAGGCTGGCTGCGGATGCATAAAACTAAACTCGCATCCGTAGGCGAGCTTCAAACGAACAAAGGATCGCTAAAAAATTAAGGCAGTAGCTCTATTAGGGCCGGAGAGGGCTCTCCCGACCCGTCCATGGAAATGACGATCTCGCAAAAATTCAGATATAAAGATTGGGAGGCCTCCCCTCACGCTCATCGTGTGGAGAGTCTCCCTGATACCGTATCGCCATGCGGTATCATAGGCCTTCTCCAGATCGAAAAACACCGTGGCGTAGTACTGTCTACGAAGGAAAGCCTCGCAGACGGCATTTTTCAGTCGGAGCAGAGCATCCGAAGTGGAGTGGAACTTGTGGAAGCCGCACTGTGTACAAGGCAGGTGGCCTCTGCTATCGACAAAAAAGCCTAATCTTACATTTACCATTTTCTGCATCAACTTGACAGCACGAATTTAGAGAAAGTGAGAAGAAACCGGCCGTGGTAGAGTGATCTATCCCTGGTTTGCGAAAAGCGAGCACAGTAGCGATTTTGCCAGGAATCTTGGAGGATAGCCTCTACCCATATCCTGTTGACCAAATCTAACAGAAAAGCCATGCCTCGCTCACCCAGGTGTCGAAGCATGGCGTAGGGGACATCTTATCGACCAGGAGAGTGACCGCGCACGAAGTGAGAGCGGAACGCAACTCACTCAAAGTAAACCGATCGTTGAAGCGTTCTCTACATCTGGAGGTGAAGTCCAATCGGTGGCTTCTGCGACATCACGACGTACACTGGATGCTGGTAAAGCAGCATCCTTGCTTGCGAATGCGGAGAAAGTAGCTGCAAAGTTACTGCCTGGAAAGAGGTATCTAATGCAAAGAGAAGAACGGATACATTATGCAGGGTGTAAATCGCGCATACTTCTCCCCTGCCCTCATCCCGTGGTGGTGGGATCGTAAAACTCTTATATCTTGGGAGGGTGGGTAGGGGGCACACTCCCAGCATGGTCTCCTGAAAAAAGATAGCAAACAGGGAACGGAACGAGACGAGCTTCCGCAGCTCCTCCCAGCTGGCCCGGAGTCCGCGGTAATTCCATTGAAGGAATATGCCTTCCGGGCCTAGCTTGTAGGAGATGTGGAGGTCCTCTTCGAAGAGAAGACTCTCAAAGGGATGGCCGTAGCCTTTCTGAGGCAGAACTCCGCTGTTGGTCGGGCAATGCGTTGAAGGTGCCTTTACATTCGAGAATTTATCGGGGAGGTTGGGCTCGCCATGCGAGTCTTTTCCTCCCTCCGACTCGAAACTTTAGGAGATCGGGGCGGATCCAACGTCTTTGAGCCACACAGCCTACCACTGGGTATAAGCGAATGAGCCGCAGCTCCTTAATTATATTTACCATGCAAAGAGCCACACTGAAAATTTAGGAAATTATACCACCAAGAGGTGTCAGTGCAGGTCAAAGCACAGCAAGAAAGAAAGGAAAAAGAATTAAACAACCCCACGGTTACGCATCAAAAAGACATTAGCCAATCTTTTAAACTTATTAAGCGTAGGAACATCACAATATTTGCGGGCAAGGTATTCCATAATGTACATATGCTCAGTAAAAAGCCCTTAGAAAACCGAGATGTAGAATGACGACCAATTTCGAATGTCATGGAATTTACAGTCTTAAAATACCTAGTAACTCTGACTGGTTGATAAAATCTCGGCAAAAATTTATGAAGAAGATGATTCACATGATTAACTACTTTAAATAGAATACAAAGAGCTCAAACATCTCTTTGATGCTCAATGTCAAAATCAAAATCTGATATTAAAATTTTACAGAATTAAATCCGTGATCAAGCAATCTCAGATGAGAGTCTGCAGCAGAACTCCATACAGCAGAGCAATATTAAAAATGAGGTAGAATAAAAGAAAAGAAACACTTGGGTAGAACATCATCATCCTCAGAAATTTTCTTAGATTTACGAAGAATGCCCAATTTCTGCGAGATATCCCGAGACATGTACATATCTTAGATGTGTTTCAAAAGTGAGTTTCGAATCTAGAGTTACTCCCAAGAGCTTGAGCTGGTCAGCCTTGTTAATCAAAGCTCCTTTTAGTAACAAATTGGGATGTTCAGGTAAGAGAGATCTAGAACGACTCACACTCCTTTCCTTAGACTTACTAAGGTTTACTTTTATACCCCACTGAAGACACCAGGAATGAATATTATGCAAATTCTCAGTGAGGCTGTCTGCAACACTGTCTCATTGCAAGAAATGGAACATGAGCATAAAGAGAGGTGTCATCAGCATATGCTAGAATTTTATTAGTGATATTAAACCACATGTCACTAGTATATAATATACAAAGCAAAGGCCCAAGAACGCTACCCTGAGGAACTCAAGAAAATACTCTAAAATAAGGACTAAAACACCCATCGACAACAAAACGTTGTTTTCTATTAGTTAAAAACTGTTAAAATACTCATACTCTACCACCAATGCCAATAAACTTTAATTTAAAACTCAAACTATTATGGTTGACAGTGTCAAAGGCAGCACTAAAGTCAAGAGAGACAAGCCTAGACTCACAATTATTGTCTAAAACAAACTGCATATCATGGACCAGCAATAATAGTGCATTAGCAGTGCCTAGCCCCTTTCTAAAGCCAAAATGAGTCACTGGAAGAAACTATCTCAAATATACAGCAAGACGTTTGGACAGCAGACGTTCAAAAGTCTTAGATTAAATCGGTGTGATGGAAATGGGCCTAGATTCACTGGGAGATGGAGATGAGGATCCTTTCGGAATTGGGGTAATGTTGCCTGAATGCCAACATTCAGGAAATGACCCACGACGAACTAAAATACAAAATATAACAGCCAGTTTTGGATCTAGCTGACTCCGAAATCTTTTTAAAATCAATGGAAACATACCAATAGGATCAGTTTCCCTATACTCATCCAAGTTAGATCAAATAAATTTTATTTCAGAGGATCTGAAGGCAAATGTATTAAAATTAGACAACGTGTGATAGCCTACGGGCAGCTGAATCTCTTCCCTACTTTACTTGGAATTAAAACTGTCAGCAAGAATGCTGGCTTTATGAAGAGAATGATATATAACGATACCATCAAACTTCATTAAGGGAGGAATAGAAGGCTCAACACCAGACAATACAGATTTAACTGCTGACCACCAAATATGTGACTGAGCCGCACCTGTGAGGACATGTTTCAAATGGGCATTATGTTGAGCTTCAGCCTCTTTACAAACATTTTTTGCCGTGTTCCTCATCGCAACATAGTTCTCCCAACACAACCGAGAGCGGTGATCAGAACAGCATGCTTATCATGATAGGCCAGGCGACACTGGTCATTAAACCATGCTCTATCGTGAGATCGAGCCGCCTTAAGATTTTTCATTGGTACAAACCTACTTTTCAAGTCTAATAACATTAAATTAAATGCGTTAAGGGGGCAAGGAGCATCATAGACATCCATCCTGAGAATACTATTAAAAGCACTGTTAATCCCATCCCAGTTAATTCTAAATTTGATAACAACCTTCCTGGAGATGGTAAAGTCTGGAATAAGGAAATCTCACTAGATTTTACAAGCCAAACCTCGATGATCTGAGGAACCAATTGGTGCAGTGGTTTGAACCTCAACATCAGTGAGTAAAAGATCAAGACAATTGCCGGATGTGTGAGTTACACCAGTAATATAATAAAAAATCAAGAGCAGCAAAACCCATGTTGATTTGTTGGGGAAACTGAATTCAGCCAAGCTCTGTGATGAACATTCAGATCACCAATAAAAATGAAGAAGATTTCTTGTCCTCCTCCTGAATATTAATATGAGTTTAGAAGGCAATCATAAACACTGTCATCTAAGTCGGGGTTACAATAAAGGCTAAAAATATAAAAAATATTAAAACGGCTGCATATTCCAATAATCATGATCTCATGACATCCGCATTCATAATTACTAAAACGTTAGGCATTAAATCCCGCTCGAGTATTTGCACGCAAGCCTTGCGCTCGAGGTAAAGAGTTCCTCAGAAATTGCATAGGCTTATTAAAATTTAGAAAAAGGAGTCCTGAAGAATGTCTTCTATTTGATACAAGAGTCTCAGAGCAGCAAATAATATCATATTTAGTTGAGGCAACAGAAAGCTCTCTCAAGTTACCTTAGAGACCACGGATGTTGTAATAGAATAAATTGCAGAATTTACGGTGGATAGTGCCAGGGTTAGACAAGATAAGAATAATGCTTGACAAAAACTGATAGGCAGAGAATCTTAGAAAGTAACAACCACAACAAGCTAAACAACCAAAACAACTACTAACTACCAACCCAGAGATTCTTAGCACCCGCCCCCCCAACCACTGAAGGCCTGCTGGGGACTGGGGGCCATGGCTAAATGTAGTATCATATTTAGATAAAATCAATTGAGATAGAATAAACTTTAGGGAGGTAAGGAAAAATAAGAGATGAATGGTTGTGTCACCAGCAGAAGGGAAGTGGCTGAATTCAGGAATGTTGGACACACAACTATGGCTATAATTCAGTAAATCCACTTCAAGGATGCCGATGGTAGTAGAACTACTCAAACGCATTAACTAAAGCAGAGATACCTAGAGCCATTAAACATGAACACTCATGCGCCCACTGAGGACAGACAGTGACCGGTGGTGTTCAAGTGAGGTCAAGAGGAGCATTTCCATTCACTCCCAGGGTTCTCAAGACCCTATCAAGTTGCTCTTCCGCTCAAATGACAGTTGGCAAACATGGTCTGCTAAGACCCCGTAAGGGGCGCGGCGACTTGCCTTCCTAGCGGGACTCAGCGCATCGTTCGGCCCAATCTTAGCCTCTTCTCCTTCTTTCTGAGAGCCTATATTTTCTACCCTTCTTTGTCACTTTCCATACAACCTCTCCATACAGCCTCTAATTTCACAGGGTAGATGCCGACCACCCTTCTCTCAACCATCTATCCCGGATCGGGACTGGGGTGGAGGGGACAACGTTCCCACACACCTGAGCACCGGTCTGGGTTGGTGTTTTCTTAACAACTTTTCTCATCCTCACCCACATCTTCCTCCCATCCCATTTCTTTCTCCTTTGACTATCTATCCATTTTACGCAGAGCCTAAGGTGGAGACGCCATGCCGATGCGCTGCCAGGCCACGGTGGGAGGAGCGGCCTCAAATGGCAGCAGCTGGTTCTACCGGCCCCGTATTTACACCTTTCAGAACGGGCTATTGCGTGGGGGTGATTAGAGTTTGCTTCTCGTATCACTAATGGGGTGACCATGCCCGATGAAGCAATACAGCCCCATACGGTAGGACCTTCTATGGGGACGAACTCACTCGGTAAAAAGCACCGAACGTGAGTTCGCCCCTGTGCAAAGTCCTCCTCAGGCGACACGGGTATCCAAGGCATTACAAGGAGAGGAGGGATCTCCTTCTACGGCTGGTACCCCTGTGACAGCAAAGACCTTTTCCATCTAAGAGAAAGATCTTGCTGAGGCCAGTCCATCTGGTCTGAGGGCTGCTGCCGGTGAGGGGAGAAGCGGGTTCATTATTCGCCCTCCTCTCCTAAAAAAAGGAACAAAAAAACCGACGAAGAAGACTAGGGGCTCCTTTCCCTTCGCGGGAGCCGCAAGGACGGACGTGGTTTCATCCGCTTTGGCAAGCGACCAAGCCAAGATCGGCACGTCCGACCACGTTGAACCCCAGGCAGAGAGTGCCAGACGAAGACCAGAACTGCGCAGAGTTTTAGCCTCGATTACGTCGGGGGCCCCTCATTCAGAGGCTACCTGGGATTTTTGAGCCTGCTAGATTCAAACGCTTCCTCGGTATTCGTTCCACTGATGACAGCCTGTTGGCTAAGGGCAACATGATCAATCAGAGGATAGTTCTAGTTAGTGTAATTGCTAGAGAGCCGAAGGGGACAAGTAATCTGACGGGAGCCTTTTGGAGAATGCTTCGAATTCCTCCGAGGGGGCCATGATTACTGCCCTTCGGACACTCGATGGCATACCTATGAGTTTTACGCCGCACTCTACCATGAACTCCGTGAAAAGAGTAGTTTATGCCAGGGAACTCATGAACTACTACATAGATGACATCACCTTAGACCTGGCCGACCATGGGTCTGTCAAGGTTGAACGTGTGATGAGAAAACAGGGAGGGGGCTCGAGACCCTCCCCTACACTATTCGTCACGTTTGATTGTGACAAGCTCCCTTAGTCGGTGCGTGCCTGTTGGTATCGCTACTGTGTGAAGGCATTCGTGCCAATGATGCAGAGGTGCTACTACTATCACAGATTCGGGCGTAGTAATCGCTCCAGTCGAAGTGAAAAGTCGAGGTTACCCCAAGTCTGTGTAAGTTACTCTGAGGCCGCACACGATAAGTCCAAATCGTGTGTGGCCAAGTGCGTCAAATGCAGAGAGCCTCGCCACACTTCTTCGATTCAATGTGGTGTGTATCTCCTTGAGAAGGAAATCCTGGCCGTTCAGGCCCAGGATTGTCTCTCATTTCGCAAGGCTAAGGACTTAGTCCTGGCGCGCCCAGCGCTGCTTGGGACCTCTTATACTTCAATATTGAGAAAGACAACCTATGCTCCAGGCCTCTCCATGCCTAGGAGAACGGTCGTTCCCGCACCCATTCGGAACTCTTCTGCGAGTTCTACCCACCCCGGGCGCTCCTCTGGTAGTCCTGGTGTAGCACAAAGGACTAACACCCAGCCCCAGCGAAAACCAGGGCTCCCCTCCCTTCTCCCAGCGTGACCATTTCGCCTAAGGCGAAACGTTCGCGAGCCTCCACCGAGTCGTTAGACCCACAGAAGGCAACACCCCTGAAGAGGGTCGTGAAGCCATCTTCTGAGGTTCCTAAATCTGCCTCCCGAGAGGTGGACAGCACTAAAAGAGCTTGGGCTCCTTTGCCCACATCCAGTGGTAGGTTTGGTGGCTCGGAGACGGTGGATCCTCCAAAAGATGGACCCCCGCCTCCGAAACCGCCCCGCTAATCTAAGGTTTCGAGGCGGAGAAAGCAAAATAATCGCATGGGGAACCCAACTTCCCCAATAAGTCCTCGAAGGCGACAGTACCTTTAGCGCATTCTCCGGCCAACAACACCCGGAGTTCTTCATCCGGGAAGCGTTAGGCCATTTCCGTGAGGCCTTCTATTCGAAGAGGGCTCTCGCTTCTCATCCAAGCTAGGCCTGGAGCGCATATTCCCTTAATGGAATTGCCACGGACTCCGGGCCAACTGAGAGGAGCCTCGGAGGCTCGTCACATCCCGTTCCCCGTTAGCTACCTTTTTGCAGGAGACCATGCTGGGCGCATGCCCCCTGCCCAGCCTTCCGGGGTATAAGGGTTTTGCAACGCCACCACTAATGGATGGGGGCTGGGTGTTAGGATGCGCGATTTACACCCAGCATGGCGTCTCCGTTGTTCTCAACAGGATTTAGGTAGAGGGTATGCTTTCAGATTCCTGGCGAATCGCTAATGTGCTCGCTTTTCTCAAACCGGGGAGAGATCACTCTAGCCCAGCCGCATTCTGCCCAATCTATGACTTCCTGCGTGTGCACGTTGGTAAATGTTAGATTAGACTTTTTCTGTACAGCGGAGGCCATCTTTCTTGTGCACAGTCCGGCTTCCGCAAGTTCTACTCCACGTCGGATGCTCTACTACGACTGGAAAAGGCCGTTTGCGAGGCCTTCCTTCGTAGACAGCACTAGACCACGGTGTTTTTCGATCCGAGAACGCCTATGATATCTCTAGGCAATACGGTATCATGGAGACTCTCCACACGAAGAGGGTGAGGGGACACCTCCCAATCTTGATAGCCTAATATTTGCGAGAGCGTCGATTCCGCGTACGGGTGTGGGGAGCCCTCTCCGGCCCAATGAGGCAGGAAGAGGGTGTCCCGCAGGCAATTTTCCTCAGTGCCACACTCCTTTCCTTGATCATCAACTGCATCACTTCGGTGCTGCCGGAAGATGTTCTTGCTACGCTCTACGTGGACGATCTTTCCATCTCTTTTGGCGCGACCAAGATGCTAACTCTGGAGCGTCGACTCCAACTGGCATTGAACCGCGTCTCCCGCTATGCCAAAGAGGAGAAGCTCCGGTTTTCTTTGGCTAAAATTAAGGTGGTGCACTTCTTCCGCCATCCATGTCGCCACCCTGACCCAGACTTGTTTCTAAATGGGGTTCGCCTGGAAGTGGTGGACTGGCACCGTTTCTTTGGTATTGTATTTGACCGAAGCCTCACCTGGGAGGCTCATATTAGAAGCCTTAGGGTCTCTTGTACCCGCCCCATATATATTCTTCGTTCTGTGACGTTTAGCGCTTGGGGAACTAATAGTGCTACTGCGTTACTTTTTTATCCATACTCTGTTCTTTCGAAGCTCGACTACGGATGCGAGTTTTATGCCTCCGCAGCCGACCCCGTATTGTAGAAGGTAGACTAAATCCACCACACTGGCCTTCGCCTGGCGACTAGTGCCTTCCGCACTTTCCCCATTAAGAGCCTACTTGTTAATGCTGGTAGAGGCCACTCGCTGTGTGCCGTGCAAAGTGCATTATTCGCTTGTACGCAAGAGCCCGGGGCCTCCCCCAGTCACCAATGGCTCTCACTGCATCCGCAGCTGATCTTGACGGCGCCTATGCCGCCAAGAGAGCCAATCATACTCTAAGTCATTTGAGTTTATGGCTAGGGAACTAATTCGAGAGCTAGATATAGCTCTCGGGCCAGTGGCACCCCTGGTTCTGCCCCAGGATGCCACCTTGGAGGGTATCACCTTTGGCTATTTGTCGTCACGCCTCTGTTCCCAAATCTTCTACAGCGCAAGTTTATTGCGGTCGACCTTTTTGGAGCACACGCAGTGTGCTCCAAAAAGGAGTAGGAGGCCGGCCTCCTCCTCTTTATTCTAGAATTGTTCTTTTATTTATAGGTTGCATGTTCCTGCGCTGGGTTGGAGGCGGGCCCACCCTCGACTTTGGAGCTCGCCTCCTTCTTGCTTTGTTTTCTTATTTTTTTAGCCCGTGTCCTTTTTAGCTTTGTTATTTGTTATTTACATATTGTTATTTGTTTTTTTTTGTTACTCGCTTCTTAATATAGCCTACTAGTAGGCTATTTCGTGCACGACGACTTATGCCCAGGCAAGCAGTCGCCAGATGGGCTAAAAAAATAAATGGTCTGCTAAGAATATACCGCCTAGCAAGGGAGCAGCTTTAGGAACCTCGAAGGATGGATTCACGACCATCTTCGTGAGAGTTGCCTCCTGTGAGTCTAACGACTCGATGGAGGCATGCTGCCGTTCCGTTTTACGAGAAACCGTCATGCTGTTTTTAGCCGGGGTTGGGTGTGAATCATTTATGCTACCAGCTCTACCAGGAGCGCACCCGGAGTGGGTAGAACCCGCAGAAGGGTTCCGAATTTGCGCGGAAACGACCGTGCTCGTATGCATGGAGGGGCCAGTAACAGAGGGTGTCCTTCTCAACATTGAGGCATAGGACGTCCCATGAGCGCCGGGCGTGCGAGGACCACGTCCTTAGCCTCGCGAAATGAGAAACGATCCTGGGCCTAAACGGCCAGGATTACCTTCTTAAAGGACATACGCGCCACATTGCTTCGAAGAAGCGGGGTACGGCTCTTCACAATTGACACTCTTTGCAACACACAATTTAAAGTTATCGTGTGCGGCCTTGGAGCAACTTACATATACGTCGGGTAACCCCGAATTTGCACGTCTACAGGATCAATTAGTATGGCCGAAGCGGCGGCATTGGTCACCCCTCTAAGAAAGTAGCAAGAATGCCTTCATTGGGTAGCGATACTAACTGGCGCGCGCCGACTCAGGGAGCTTATCACAGTCGAACGTGGTGAAGAGTGTAGGGGTGGGTCTCGAGGCCCCTCCCTGTTTTCTCACCACACGTTCGACCTTGACCTCTCCATGGTCGGCCAGCTCTAAGGTGATGTGATCTATGGAGCAGTCCAAGAGTTCCCTCGCATAACCACTCCTTTCACGAAGTTCATGGTGCAGCATCACACTCACTAGAGTGCCGTCAAGTGTCCAAAGGGCACTAACATGGCCGCCTCGGAGGGATTCGACCAATTTTCCTGAAGGCTCCTGTCAGAGAAACGGGTTACATTCGGCTCTCTACCAATCACGCTAGCTAAAGCTCTCCTCTGATGGATCATGTTGCCCTTAGCCAACATGCTGCCATCAGTGGAGCAAATAACGAGGAAGCATTTTTTCCAGTTGACTTAAAAATGCCAGGTAAGCTTTTTCACCTTCTTATGCCGGTGAACTGACCCCCTTCGAGGAAGAGAGGAGGGAGATAGACTGACTCCCTGCCAACCACTCGCGCAGGCTAGCAGGAAATTATGGGTCATGGGCCGTCGGGCCATGCCGTCCCTAGCTACCTTAAGGGTCTTGGCCCTATCAAGTCGCTCCCCAATTATGAGCTGCCTGCCTGCTTTCTTAGCAGTCCCCTTAGAAAGTAAAGGGGGGACTGCTGGTGTAAAAAGTGACAGGGAAGGGGGTGAGGGGGAGTCCCCTGCACCCGTAGGCAAAGGAGAGGAGTAAACCTCCTCTCCTGTAGAAGAAATTTAGAGGGTCCCCTGAAAGAGCATAGGGGTCCTTCCATTTTTCCAGTGGTGCTGCGCGAATGCGGCTCCGATGATGGTAGAGGGGAAAGTAAAGGGAGATAATTTTTGTTTTTTATGAACTCATCATTGGGCATGGTGGCTAATATAATATACGGGATGCACACTTTCATCACCCCACGCAGTAACCCGCTCGGCGAGGGGTGAACACGGGGCCGGCAAAACCAGCCTGCGTCATTTGAGGCCACTCTTCCCGCTTAGTGAACTGGCAGCCCATTAGTATGGCAGCTCCAACTTAGGCACGGCGTAAATATGATAGAGATTGAAAAGATAAAGAGAAGAGATGTGAGGAAGGTGTGGGTTGGGATGAAGTAGGTTGTTATAAACACCCCGCCCCAAACCGGAGCTCAGAGTGAGGGATCCTAGAGCTTGTACATTAACCGAAGACTTCTTCACAAGAGTGTACCGAATCTTATTAAAGACATTAATGATCTTAAAGGTGGTTTCCTTGATGCCATAATCTTAGTAAGTAAATCCTTGCATTTCAGGACACTTTAGTGTAGAATAGCAATGGTTGAACGCTTTTCTTTTGGAAGAACCATTTCTGGAATTGAAAAAGATTCAAACATTTATTTTTAATAAATATATTACGAAATAGATTATAATTACACAACAACATTAATTTAACCCATATTTGTCATCATTTTACCCTTTTGATTGAATACCAAAGCTCCAGGGACCGAAATTCATCTCCTATAGGAACAGGACGAAAGCGCGATTTCTGATTCAGCGAACGAATGCATTTTTTCCATATTATTTTTGAAATGTTGACTTTTTAATAAACCTGCAAAAATTTAAATATTAGAATATTTATTCCTTTCACGAAAATTAAAAAAAAATCAAAATTCAAAATATATATTAGTCCTAAATTTTGGGGCCATAATTATATATATATATATATATATATATATATATATATATATATATATATATATATATATATATATATATATATATATATATATATATATATATATATATAATATTTCACTTCTGGAATTTGGCGGGAAGCTCTTCGAGAAGATCCTCAACAAAAGACTGGTGTCTCACCTGGAGGAAAACTCGCTCTATAACCCACACCAATTCGGGTTTAGGAGTAAGCGAAGTACGGAGATGGCGATTAACGTCATCACGGAAAAGATAGCCTATGCAAAACGGCAAAAGAGTTACGTGGACATTGTTTGTCGGGATGTATCAAAGGCGTTCGATAAGGTGTGGCAACGGGGAATGCAGTACAAGATCTTACAACTGGGACTAAGTAAAAACTTAGAGAGAACTCTATGTGACTATGTCATGGAGAGAGCGGCGTACATCAGTTTAGGGTGCACGGACGGGCCAAAGTTTCCGCTCAATGCGGGCCTCCCACAGGGGGGTGTCTGTCTCCCACTCTCTACTTGATTTACACCGCGGATGTCCCAGTCCCTGTAATCCCCACTTGCCTCAACTTACAATTCGCCGATGATTTTACCCAGATAATCACTTGTCCATGGAGGAATGCGCCTTGGCAAGCTCGAATGACAGCAGCAGAAATTGAAAACCTTAACACCTACGATAACATCAGGATAAGTTCAAAGTAGTCCCCATAGGCAGGAGACTACTTGATGACGTCAGGGTGGGGGATAGAAGATATCCCTACACCAATGAATGCAATGTACTCGGCATGAAGATCACCTCAACCGGGTACACAAAGCACGTCCAAGAACGTATCACCAAGACTCTGTATAGGTTCAGAAATCTTCGTCAAAGCTACAAAAAGAAGATCTATACTGCACTAGTAAGATCGACGTTGCTATACCCCGCCTTCGCCCTCTCGTGTGTCTCAAAGACACAGAAGAGGAGACTACAAGTGGTGCATAACAAATGCGCGTACCAAATTACAGGTACCCGCAGAAGAGAAAGAAGAACACAGGAAGAATTGCACCGGGAGGCGGGGTTAACCCCTATTAACGTTGTCATCGAAGAACGGATAAGGAATATGCTGGAAAAGGTCAATCGAGAGTTGGACGATGAAATCGTACAAATGATTGACCAGAATAGAAGAGCAGTTTGTCGCGCCAGATTTCCAAGCTCCGCTGGGATTTTAGCTGGCGGAGCAGAAGTGCCGTTCTACGCAAGATGAGTTTATTTTTCCCCAAACCAAGACTAAATACCAACCAAGAAACCAACCGATTTTGACAAAAATTTCCTGATATCGACAAAACCCATCAACTAAGACAAAACTACCGAAGAAGGAAACCTACACAAGAAGATGAAACACACCAATCAAGTCTACAAAGAAGAAACATAATACACAAACTACACACACTACAAATTTACGAAAAAACAAAGACACTAAAACAAACATAGTAAGTTATAATTAACGACTTACCAAAACAACAGCAAACGCGCACAGCATAACCAAATACATTAGCAAATATGAAGACAAATGGCTTGAACGCCAAATTATATATATTATATATACATGTATATATATATGTATAAACAAAATGATAAACAACAACGGAACTACAAAACATAAAAATTTGAAAGTGATAGGCCTGATCACCAGGCTCTAGCATCACTTTGCACCCTACCACACTTCTGTCTCTTTTCACCACTGGTCTACTTTCCGGTGTTTATCCACACACCCTTTCTATCCCCTCACCTGCATACTCTCACATACATGCCAGTTATATATATATATATATATATATATGGTAGATCACTTGTCCTGTATTCATGTCTCTTTTAAATGAGATGACTATTAAAAAAATAAAAGAGGAAAATAAAGCTAGGATGAACATCTTAGAAGCCATTTTAATAAACGAAGAAAAGCCGGCCATCAATAGTCAAGTGTTAAGCTGGAATCGAACATTAAAGTTATTTTAAAATTCCACTCACCAGATTGGCTCGTTTCCTCTAACGTTACGATCCACCAGGCAGAATAAATACCCCCTAAAAACCGTTTTACGCGAGCATTTGCGATAACATGCAAGACGTGAAGTTACTTTGAGAATAGGCAAAAAAACATCTACAAAAAATAGGACTGGAGGCGATCATCCCCTACAATATCCTCGTTCAACGGACCATCATCCTACGACGGATTGATTCCTTCTTCACGGATAACTCCTGTGAGGAAAGACAAAAATGGACCAATATAACATAAATAGAAAAATTCGGAAATGCCAACAACATAGTTAAGGTAGTATTCTCCAACATTAAGATGGCGCGTCGGGCAAAGAATGATGGACTATTAGTGTTATACCTCAAGGTAACCCCCGAATAAATTGAAACGTAAGAATATATCCACATCGAGAGCTTTTAAATGCTTAGCGATTAAGTAGCACTAAACCAGAGAATGCCCCGCGAAAGAGATGGTGTGTTCCAACTGCGCCGGTTTCGGACACAGTTGGAAAGAATGCAGAGCCGAAAAACCGAAATGCATCAACCACGGTGGTGAACACAAAGCCATGGCAATGAAATGTCCCATCCGAAAAAAGCAATTCAGGAAAAGAAAGAGAAGCAGAAAAAGGAAAAGGAGGAAAAGGCAAAGTGATACCTCGATGCAGCCACACCAAGGAACACCGAACCCGAAACCGTGACTAAACTGGTCATACCAAAGGAAGGAACGGAAATAATGGCCATGATAATGTTTGCCCACCTACCAAACCTGGCTCGCCCGGCACTTTTGCAGACGAGTTAAATCAGCTTCTGCAAATGAATGGTGTAAAAAAGAAACTATGGCTCCCGCCGAATCCTGCCTCCAACGAAATACTAAAACTACAATTCACCGAAGAGCAGCAAGTAGAAAAGAAAAAAGAAACGACAGAAAAAGAGGAATCAACAGAAGGAGAAGAAAGTGCAAAAAAAATGAAAACCCAAGAAATCCCCAAAGAAGAAAAAACAGAAAAAAAGAAGAAAACAGAAGAAGACGAAGAAAAAGAAAACCCAACAACGGAAGAAGAGGACGAAAACGAACAAATCCTAAATTACCCAGGAGTTCCCCTCGCAGAAAAGAAGGAAATACTGGAGATGGGGTACTTCTTTAACGCAAAAGAAGTGTCCCTCAAGGTCTTTGGATCACCAGTAAGCAGACCGCCGAAAGAAAACATCCAAAAACTCACGGAAGGAATAAGAATGGGCAAATTCGAATGGACCCACGAGGGGCCCTGCTCACCAAAGGAAATATTAGGACTACTGAAGGAAGGCACATTCTACATACCGGACTCGTGCATCCATACAGTGAACCTGAATGTGTTCAAGATTATTAAGAATGGACAAAAGACCTCTCAGATAGCCAAATAGTGTTAAGTGAATCAAACGATAGGAATAAATTAAAGTGAAAATTCGATAAGTGAATAAATTAAAGTGAAAATGAATTACCAATGTGAAATAATATAAATAGAATAAGGCAAAATATAAAATAAAAATAATAAAGTGCATAAAAAATAGAATGTGTTAAACGTTAAAATTGTGAAAAAAATAAAGTAATAATAATTAAATCACTCAAAAATTATCATTTTAAATGTATAAATAAGATATAACAAAATAAATAATATGTAACAATTTAATATGATAATTTTAATATGATAACTGAAAAAAAAAAAAAAAAAAAAATATATATATATATATATATATATATATATATATATATATATATATATATATATATATATAATAACTATGTAAATAGAAAAAAAAGGATCGATGACCTCCACAGTTCCTGGAGTTTCGTTCTTCTTACTTTTCGATGACAACTTTCCCTTTTTTTGTGTGTATTTTCATCACTATTAATCTAAATTGTTTTGCTTGTATGTAATTTCTTTTACTAATATGTAAAATACTCAATTCTGTAAACTCTATTCTTTTTTAATAAATTTAAATTTAAATTATTTCATTCAGTCTGATTCCGACTCCACATTTCATTGGTAAAGGAGGAAAGAATATATCAAGACGCTCCGAAGATGATCGAATAAGATCGAAAGCTCAGCAATTTAGTTTGGTTTTTACCAAACCCATTCATTTAAAAGAGAGATGAATACAGGACAAGTGATCCACCATCTACAAAATGGAAACAAAAAGACAGTTAAAAGAATAGAAAGTCGCCAAAGGAAATTAACTAATGCGAAATACATCATGGTCTTCAACAAAATTTGCATTCAAGAAAGACCGCTACCCATCTACACTAATATATATATATATATATATATATATATATATATATATATATATATATATATATATATATATATATATATATATATATATATATATATATTATACACGTTCCTCTAATGATTTATTTAGGAGAGACAAACAGAACATACTAAGTTTCATCATAGAATGAATCCTAACAAAGTGAAACGTAAGGATATAGATGAGGAGGAAGAAGAAGTGCGCAGGTTTTTTTTTTATTAATCACACTTCACCCACCAGAGTTCTGCAAGAAAGAAAGCTCATGTGGTTTCTTACGTGTGCGTCACTTTTCTGCAACCGTAATCTACGATTCGGCAGAGGAACGCGAGATAATTTCTCAATTAAATTCTTCCTTATTTAGCCAAGAAAGTCTCGCAACTTGCCAATGAATTATTAGTCTGTGGAAGCAATAAACTATGAAGTAAGCCATGATTTGCTTCGGAAATTACACTTTATTATTATAATTTTAATTATATATATGCAGTTAGGTAAGGGTAATAGGAGCGCCACCCATACGACTGTGCAACCATCCATTTTTTTCTCTAAAACGAAAGATTTCAACAACCTTTTGTAAAAGATAGCAAATGATTGGACAATAACGTTAAAGTCAATGCAGTTAGGTAAGAAACTCCAGGAGACTTTTCTAGCGGATTTAGGAATTCCTACTACTACCTTTACCTAACTGCATTGACTTGAATGTTATTGCTCAATTATAATATATATATATATATATATATATATATATATATATATATATATATATATCTTTCATTGACGTAAAAGAATGATGAAATGAATCCAGCAAACCGCAAGAAACAGAAAAACAGGATATTTTTTCTTCAGAAATGTTATTTCCTAATTCGCAAAAACTCCGTACAGAAGTTTTTGCGAGCAACCGCTTTGATCTCAATTAAACCGTCCTTTAGACCACTCGGCTACGCGGAAGACAAAAATTTCCCGAATAAACAAGCTTTTAAGGTACGCTTCGCAAGGTCGATCGGGACTATGGAAGAGAGAGAAATTAATAGGGAATTCAAAGGACAAAGAAGAGTTGAGGTAAACACGCGGCGAATATACAGAGTATAAATCTTCCATGAACGCGAAAGAATGATGAAATGAATCCAGCAAACCGCAAGAAACAGAAAAACAGAATATTTTTTCTTCGAAAATGTTATTTCCTAATTCGCAAAAATTCCGTACAGGGGTGGGATTCGAACCGTGCACACTGAGGCAACGAGCAACCGCTTAGATCTCAATTAAACCATCCCATAGCAAAATAACATTTCCGAAGAAAAAATATGCTTTTTTCTGTTTCTTGCGGTTTGATGGATTCAATTCATATATATATATATATATATATATATATATATATATATATATATATATATATATATATATATATATATATATATATATATATATATATATATATATATATATATATATATATATATATATATATATATATATATATATATATATATATATATTGCATGACTACATAATTCATCAAATCTTCCACTGACCATATAAAGATGTCCTTGTTTCCCTTCTGTCAAATTCTTCCCAAATCACATCAGCCTCGGTCACACGACACTCCCATTTAACTATTTCCTTCTATTTGTTTATTTAGGCCAACCCGCTACATATGGAATCATACAAAACATTTTTTCCAAAATTCCTCAAGACTTATTATCAATCATTTTCTCAGCAGTTATCTCTACTCTCATATACATTCCTTGATTAAAAATACACTTAATTTCTACTCTTTCTCGAACACACACCGACAAACATTGACTTTCACTCAAAGCTCCTCCCCGAGAAAACCGATTGGTGATAAAAATCAATCACGCCCACTTTCTTTACCCATAAATACTCAAGACATCACAATATTACAGTACAATACGTCACATCAAATCAGGAAAAACGTCTTCTTCTCATCCGCGTTCACATCACTCTTTCCACCGAAAAATAAATTTAATTTATTAAATTATTTATAAATTCAAATACGATTTAATTTGGTGAACACGCTCAGAAACGAACTCGAATCCCGAATTTGGATTCATACACACAAGTACCTTCTCTCGCCATATAAAATATGTATGTCCATATGTATATATGTGGAAACCATAAGAAAAAGAGATATATTTTCAATATTATAATGCTTTCCTAAAACCTACATATCATTTGAAATTGTAGGGTTACACGTTTATTATCATATGCTCTTTCTTTAAAAATGGCTCATTTAAAATGTGCTTCATTAGTTTAAAAACATTCCTGTGTTCTCGCATGAATGTTCTGCATCACTTTCTCGAGAAGTCTGAAGTGCTATACATATATAGCCTGTATCTCGGTGGTGGTGGCATTCGATTTTTATCTTATTTTGAAGGCCAAGCATATCTTAATCTAGATACGTGAAATTATTTTCTTTCGAATAACACAGGGCAACCGTTTTTATTTTTTGTTTCCGCTTTCTATGACATAAGACTTATTTTTGTCTATATCTGGCATGCTAATTTAAAAAAAAAACATCGAACTCATTTATTTCTATCACTCCAAGTTTTTGTTCTGTACTATTCTAGGTCTATGTCCTACCAAATGTCATGACTTACACAGTTGAAGATATGTCATTTCACGTTCGTAGTAATTTTCTTGCGTACACTGTGTATGTTTAATTATATTATGATTATCAAGTAGTAATTATCTTACGTTACATGAGGGCGGGCTATACAAACTGTTGACGGATTGATAACGTATTTTGATTTGTTTGGTTTCTTTATTCCAGAGTGAAGTTGTTCTTATGTCCGGTCGCTTTGACACAGGCGCACAAACGGTCTTTGTCAATAACGGAGGGTCGACCACTTCTTGGATGATCTTGGAGATTGAATTGGCCACGCTAACACTACTTGAATTAATGGTAAGCTCTGCGACGACTTATTGTGTCTTCTCCAAATGCTTGTTGAAGAGAAAGAGACATTTGATGGGTAATCTTTGAAACTTTAGATATCATGCATATATAGTGTCCGACTAATTACTGTGAAGTGGTCTAGGATTCTCTAGTCCTCGCTTGAAAGTGTATAGTGACCTAGAGACTTTCAAGCGAGGCCACAGAAGAATAAGCCACTACACATTAACTAGTCCGACATCACCAAACGGTTCACCATCACCTGGATGACCGTTTACAGAGTCGCGAAGAGGCTCAAGAAATGGGAAGAACTCAGAGATCGACCTCGTTCAGGCAGACCTGAAGTTTTCAACCTTTAGGCTGTAAAAAAAGGCCTTCGAAAGTGCTCCGAAGCTCAAAATGCCTGCATTCCGAAGAAGAAGAAGAACATATCGTTGACCACAGTGTACAGGACCGTCAAGAAGGATAGTGGCAACAACCTGAGGTGCGTGGAAAGGCTTCTGCTTACCGATGGTCTGCGAGAACAACATCGGGACTGCTGTCGTCGCCTTCTCAATGACTTGAAGAGTCATGGAAATCAAATTTTCAATGTCTTCTGATGAAAACCTTTCACGGTCGATCCGGTCATCGACAATCAGAACGACAGCCTGGTTAACTTCGGCCAGGACCTGTCCGAGGTCCGCGTCGGGTTCACGAACAAGCACCCGGCATCCGTAATGATGCTTGACGTCGTGGCTTCGAATGGCAAGAAAATGCCGCCAGTGTTGTTCGCGGCTGCTTACATGCTCAACGCAGACGATTACAGGGACATTTTGGCCACGAAATTCCTGCCCTAGGTGAGAAAGATCACGAATAAGACGGACTACGCCTTTCAGCAGGACGGTGCAAGAGCCAATGGGGTCAAACATAAACTTCTGGTCGAAGGTTTTTGGCCGCCACAGTCACCCAACCTCAATCCCCTCGAATACAGAGTGTGAGCGCATGTCGAGGACAAGGCCCTCAAGATCCGCCGCAGCAACGTCTAGCTGAAGTCCTCCGTCAGCCACGTGTGAGTCAGCACGAGGAAGGAGTTCATCCGCAACGTGTGCACGGCCTTAAAGTCTCGCCTGGAGGGCATGCCCTCCACCGAGGATAGACACATTGATTACTATTCCAATGTAAACACATATTTATATGTTAAAAAAATAAAAAAAACGCGTCTAAATGCATCTAAACTATCATTTTGTCCTTTGTTGAGAGTGTCTTAACGCGTGTAACAGAACTTTTGCAATACCCGGTACTCCGCCTAAATTTTCGTGATGGCATTCAAGTTCTCCTCCGTGTAGATGATGGTAAAAAATTAACTATCATATTGTCCTGCAACTTTTGTCTTAGAAACTCTATAATTGTTGTCTGGGCTGCTAGTGTGGAGTCTAACACCCTCCAATTTTACATTTCACTGTAACACCTGTATCAACCAAAACGGAGAGGAGGGAGGGGGGGGGGGTTAAGATCACGCTCATGGAACTTTGGAATCCTTTTCTAGCTGCCTCTGGGCAGAGATAGTTTGCTTATTTTGAGTTTTTGCTGCCCATGAAACCTTTTTTTGACTACCTTATCCCTCTTCTATGTGATAGATTAAGAGAAAAATGTATAGGTATAGACATTTCTTAATTCCATCGCTTCTATACCGTCAGATTATCCAAAGAGGTATTTAATACCGAGTTAGAGCGAAAAGAGGGCTAAAGAGCGACGAGACACGCTTGCCATGTTTCGGTGATTAAAAAAAATGCAAATCCAGATCATTTACCCTGAAATAGCTGCAAAATTTTTCCCGTTCCGTGATCCATCTATGGTTGACCGAACCGCAATCGGCCGTGATTTTTTTACGGCCCTGTAAATTGTGAGTTATTGTTACAGTTAGCTCCGGTACCGGCCTTAATAAGCCATTCCTCATAATGGAGAAGGGAGCCTCCTAATTAAATAACAGTTTCTTTTGTTCGTATTCAAATAACTGCGGCGTATGTGTGGTCTTGAGTAGAAGGGAAACATATGGGGAGAGAGGGGGAGAAGGGAACGGGGATGAGAACATGAGTGTGTTGCTTGGATTTGTATCCCTTAGCGATTTGTCACTGGGAGTCAATTAATGGAGGTGACTTGGTTTAAATCATAATGCATCCTTACGTGTTGCCACCACGCTACTAAACGTCCATCCAACCTCATCCAGGAAAGGTGTCACAAGGATCATGTGGCTAACATAAAGGAGACGAATAATAGGCCTTGTAAACAAAAGAATATCATCTATGACAAGGACTCTTCCAACCTACATCTCATTTCCGCTCTAAGACGCTTGGAAACCGAATTTCAAACCTCCCATGATCCAAGAAGTACATACAAAAGCCCACATAAATTCTCATGTGCGAACATAGACCTTCGAATGAGAGGTAAATAATGAAAGAGAACCTTCGGTGTGCTTGGAAGATTTGCAATAAGAAACGCGTACAAAATATCGAAAAAACATAAAAGAATTTCCCCAGATATGCATCCACACATACCATACGTGCATCATACACACGTGTAAGCACATTAATTTCAATGAATGTCATGCAATCCATATCAAGCAAACAATAAACAGAGACGAATGATTGCGATGGCAATTAATATCAGTGACTGGAACGAAGCTTATGTGCGTCTTTGTGTTCCGACCATGCGCTTACATATGTAGTCTAGTGTTTGCACAATTCGTTTAGGACGGTATTTCCCATCGCTATTTTCATAATTTTTCTTTTGTACATTTATCTCCATTTCATCTCTCCTATTTCCTATTTATTACCTATGTTCTATCAGTTAACCGTTGTTTTATTCGATATTAATCAATGTTTACGGAGTAAAATCTTATTCGGTGTGGAATAGAATCTTCGATGAGGAGTCGTTTTTATTTGCATATCGAAATAAATATAACGGTGAAATAAGGAGGAATAAATAGCAATGAGTTATATATGCCAAAGAATCTGCAAGACTTAATATTTGCCAAAACATGTAACATCAGCAACATATAACCGATAAGCAGATGAAGCTCTGTAAATTACAGCAACACCAAACTGATACGGGAAGCTCAGTAGCGTGTTGAGAGTCCCTTGGCAATGATGGGAACATTTATTCTTCGAGTCATGGTCTCCATGAGAATGACACTTGAGTAGTGTGATGCTGTCCCACTCCTTGGTGATGATTGCCTCTAGTTGTTCATTGGAGGCTGGCTGGCGACGTCTTACAATCGCCTCCTTCAGGTCCTACCACAGGTTTTTCAGTAGATTCATATCGGGAATTGAGATGCCCAGTTCTTTACCGTAATATTGTTGTTCCGAAACCACTGTATGATGGAAGCATGATAGGTTTCGAGCTGAGGGTAGCAGTTAAACTATCAAGACAGCTTGTTACTTCTCTGAATCACTTGTATCATCACAAACGGCGAGACGACCCACCTCTGAACTTAACAAGCAGCCCCTAACCATTAAAGAGCGGCCACCATGATTTACTATACATAAGCACTATGCACTCTCGATTCCACTGCTCCCATGACCTTCTGTGGACCCTAACTTTGTCCGGGGTCCAGATCACATGGAACATATCTCTTTGGACCCTAAGACACGTCCGCCCTGTCGCATGGTCCAGTTGCAGTGAGCACGTTCTGACGTAGGCATTAACTTGGCCGCACTCTGTCCACTCATGTTGTAGCTGCACGGCGGTTCATGCGACGTAGTGACTTATCGTTACGTTGTAGACTGACCCTGAGTCGTCCAGAATGAGGTTGATCTTGGATGCTCCCACTTTCTCGGATCCTCTTTGACACTTCTGCAATGCCGGAATATGATCCACCGACCCTCCATGCGATTCGTCAACAGCTGAAGCCCCTCCTCCCCTTCGTGCAGTTTATGTATCAGACCTTTTTCTCCTCCACATGTTTTCGCCATTATCATATCATTATCAGGTCTTTTCGACATGGAATATCATATTTATCAACAAATATGATGCGTTATATCGAAACTTTTAACTGCAACGCACCGCATACTGATAGCAGGATTTCATACATTTCAATAGCATCCCCATTTGAGACATTTAAAAAAATGCTAAGAAAGCTTCCCCTTTTATTTTGATTTCAATCTCTATTGAAAACATGCATGCAAACCTCCACCAACATATTTATGGACATACCCAATGAATAAGGAAAATCCAGGTATCAAAACCTTCGGCCGCGGCTGTAGAATCTTCTTCGCTGTAGCTCTAGAATCTTTTTCTATGCGGTTTTATACTTTTATTCGATGCTGCTGTAGAATCTTCTTTGATACGGCTGTAGAATCTTGTTCAATGTGAATAAACGAGATGCAAATAATTGAATGAGTCGAGACAAAAAAGTTGAACATTGAGAGAATTTATGTAAGAGCAGAAAAGGACAAAGTGGAAAGTTAAATATTTATTCGGAATTATTAAAAAAAATAACAATAAAAGAACGGGAATTTCAGCCAACAAGTTGGTGAGATGAGATTCATAAGCTAGATTATCACGCCTAGGTGACTTGTTCGATTTCAAGTGAGAGAAGACATAAAAAATTCGGCCGTTTGTAGGGAGCTGCCGCCACTTACGTGGTGCATTGAGGCTGGCTCATGTGCACAGAGAGTTCCGGCCAGATATGCCATCAATATCAGTTCCAATTGACTCAAGGGCCGCTATTCTTCAAACGGAAAAAACTGGGACCCGTAGTGTTCAAATTCGTCAATTTGACGCCAATCACAACGCCACTGCCTCTTCCTTCCTTTCTCTTTGCGCACATACAACACATTACTCCCCCTCTCTCTCTACACCTTCTTTCCCTAACGATGTCTTAACAGTTGTACTCGTACCATTAGGCAGCCCCATGTCACCCAACGGTAAAGCGGCGGGTGCTTGCGTGTCCCAATGAAGTCAGAGGCTGTGCCAGCGGGTGGTCTTTTATCTCCGGCAGATCCAATCATGCTGGAGTGGCTCTGATAGAGGGGCCAGACTAATGGGTGACGACCGTGCCGAACCCCGATTGCAATAGCATTTATGAAAACGAAGGCTGTGTCAGTGGGAACAATAAACCCTCCCCGGAAGGTTCAACAATACTGAAGAAGCTTCGGCGGAGAAATCTTGGATGGACTCCGTTAATGCCTCTACAAAGAAATCTGTGACCCCAACTATGAGTTGAATAGTTGGGGATGGAGGCCACATTAAAAAAACAGGTATGGGATAAATACCTTCTTTTTTTTAAGAGCTCATCTGGCGACTGCCTACTTGGGCATTAGTCGCCGTATCAAAAACTGGCCTATGACTAGGCTACTTTAAAATAAAATTCAAGATAAAAAACCGCCCCCCCCAAAAAAATGGAAAGGGAAGCGAGCAGTAAGGTAGCTCCTGCTTGGGGGAAGGGCCCCCCGGCGCAGGAGCGTGTGACCTATAAGGAAAAAAGAAGGCAAAAAATAACCCCAAAACCCTGCTTAAATAATAAGGAGAAGGCCGGCCTCCCCCTAAAAGTAAATAAGTCCATCAGTCAATGTGCACGCACTCGTCCCAAGTACAAGGGACAGGCGGTAGCGACCCTGCCCATCCCGGTACCGGGACAGGTAACGTGCGCGAAGATCGCCCAGACTAGGACATTCGACACGAATGTGCCGAACAGCCTGGGGGCCGACGCAATCGTCACAATAGGGCGCAGGCTAGCGGTCCATCAAATAGCAATGCGTCACACGAGTGTGTCCGATTCAGAGACAAGAGAAAGCGACCTGAAGCCGTCACGGAATTGGGGGGTAGGTCCATGGGAACAGCCGCGGCGCAATGGCAGGCAACTTTAAGTTCCCTTCGACCGTCCTCCTATCTTCTTTGACAAGCAGTCCGAAGAGCTGCCCGTATTCCTGCCATGTAGTCGGTGTGAGGAAGAGCTAAACGCTTTTCCGGTCGCAGAGTCCTCGCGGACTCTTTGGTACCCTCATCGGCGCGCTCATTCCCCGCAATTCCTACATGTCGAGGAACCCAGCAGAAGATAATCTAGACATCCGCCCGGCTCGCCAAAACCGTGGCGTCACGGATATCGCGAACCAGGGGATGCGGAGATTCCAATGCCCCGAGAGCTCAGGGCGCTTGGTGAGTCGCTATAGATCACAATCATGTCTCCGAACCGGGAACGTCGCGTGATCTCCCATACAGAGTGGTGTATTGCAACTAGTTTGGCCGTGAAGACATACAGCGCCTGGCAGAGCCCCGCTGACTTCAAACAGAGGGGACACGGCGTGGAAGCCGACCCCCTCTTCGGACTGGGAGCCATACGTATACACTGGCACGGTTCCAGCGTGACACGAGGTGTGCTCCAAAAAGGTCGAACGCAATACTCCCGGCGCAGTACAAGCTTTTGGAGCAGAGACGTGGTGACAAAAAGCCAAATGCAGTACCCTCTAGTGTGGCGTCCTGGGCAGAACCAGGGGCGCCACCGGTCCGAGAGATATATCTAACTCTCGAAGGAGTTTCCTGGCCCTAAACCCAAAAGGCTTAAGGTATGACTGGCGTCTTTCGGCGGCATAGGCAGCGTCGAAATCAGCTCTCGATGCAGTGAGAGCTGTTGGCGACTGAGGGAGCCGCTGGGCTCGCGCGTACAGGCGAGTGACGCACTGCACGCAGGGCAAAGGGAGTGGCATCTCCCCAGCATCGACCAACAGGCTCTCAATGGGAAAAGTGCGGAATACACCGGTCGCAAGGCGAAGGCCGGTATGGTGGATCGAGTCCACCTTCAACAATAAACGCTCGGCTGCGGATGCATAAAACTCGCATCCGTAGTCGAGCTTCGAACGAACAAAGGATCGATAAAAAAGTAAGGCAGTAGCCCTATCAGCGCCCCAAGCGCTGAACGTCACGGAACCAAGAATGTCCATGGCGCGGGTACAAGAGACCCTAAGGCTGCGAATGTGAGCCTCCCAAGTGAGGCGTCGGTCGAATACAAGACCAAGGAAACGGTGCGACTCAACCACATCCAGGCGCACCCCATTAAGAAACAAATCTGGGTCGGGGTGAAGCCGTGGATGGCGGCAGAAGTGCACCACCTTAGTCTTGGCCAAAGAAAACCGAAACCTGTGCGCTTCGGCATAGCGAGAGACGCGGTTCAATGCCTGTTGGAGTCGACGCTCCAGAGTTGGCATCTGGGCCGCGCCAAAAGAGATCGATAGGTCGTCCACGTAGAGCGTAGCGAGAACATCTTCCGGCAGCACCGAGGTGATGCCGTTGATGCTCAGGGCAAAGAGTGTGACAATGAGGACACATCTCTGCGGGACACCCTCTTCCTGCTCCTTCGGGCCGGAGAGGGCTCTCCCCATCCGTACGCGGAATCGACGATCTCGCAAAAATTCACATATAAACATTGGGAGGCGTCTCCTTGCCCCCATCGTGTGGAGAGTCTCTATGATATCGTATCGCCATGCGGTATCATAGGCCTTCTCCGGATCGAAAAACACTGTGGTGTAGTGCTGTCTACAAAGGAAAGCCTCGCAGACGGCATTTTCCAGTCGGAGCAGAGCATCCGACGTGGATTAGAACTTGCGGAAGCCGCACTGTGCAGAAGACAGATGGCCTCCGATGTCCAGGAAAATAGCTAATCTAACATTTACCAATTTTTCTATCAACTTGCACACGCAAGAGGTTAGAGAGATTGGGCGGAAACCGGTCGGAGTAGAGTGATCTCTCCCCGGTTTGCGAAAGGCGAGCACAGTAGCGATTCGCCAGGAATCTGGGAGAAAACCCTCCACCCAGATTCTGTTGAACAAATCTAACAGAAAGACCATGCCTCGCTCACTCAGGTGTTGTAGTATGGTGTACGGGACATCGTCCGGGCCATGGGCAGTGTTCGCGCACGAAGCGAGAGCGGAGCGCAACTCACTCACAGCAAACTTGTTATTGAAGGGTTTTTCGCCTCTGGAGGTAGTAAAGTCAGCCGGTGGCCTTCTGCGACATCACGACGTGCATTGAATGCTGGCGGAGCAGCATCCCGGCTAGAGAATGCATAAAAAGGTGCCGCGAAGTAATCCGCCACGGATGCGGGATCCGAGATTGCGGTCCCATTCTCCTGGAGGAACGGGGAAATCGTTCGGGCGGCGCTTATAGCGCATGTAGGCATAACGCTTCTGTTTGAGGGCCGTCTCAAACTCGGCCGATCACAATGGGAGTGGACGGCGTGTAAAACGGCCAGACGTTCTAGGAATAGTAGTCAGGCCCACGGCGATGAGGTTGCCGGAGAAGAACTCAACGGCCTCATCTACCGACCTAAACTCCTCGAAAGAGATAGAGAATTCAGTCATTTCCTGAAATGCAGGCCACCAAGCACCACCGAGGTGGGCTCTCAGGCGGCAGTTGCCCTGAAAATGATATTTGAATGGGAAAGTGATCACTACCATGGAGGTCATCGAACACCCCCCATTAAAATCAGGCTGTGCATCCGAAGAGCACAAAGATAGATCAAGGCAAGAAAATGAAGGGGTTCTCGGACACTGATGCGAAAACTCCTCCACGTTTAGGACACCCATTTCAAGCTCTTTGATCAGATCGGCAAGGACTTGTCCCCTGGGATTTATTGAGTAATCTCCCCAGAGAGGATGCCTGCCGTTCAGATCTCCAAGAAAGAGAAAGGGCCTCAGCAACCGTGCCACGACGCAGCGAAAGTCCCCCGCATTGAAGTCAGCTGACGGTGGAATGTACGCAGAAATGATAGTATACCTCCTATCCAGGTGCAGCTGCACAGCCACTGCCTGAAAGGAGGTATCTAAAGAGAAAGGAAGAACGGAGAAATCATGCCGGGTGTAAACCGCGCATCCCCGAGCACGGCCATCCCGCAGTGGTGGGGTTGCAAGACCCTTATACCCCGGGAGGGCGGGCAGGTGGCACGCGCCTAGCATGGTCTCCTGCAAAAAGATAGCTAACGGGGAACGGGACGAGACGAGCCTCCGCAGCTCCTCCCAGTTGGCCCGGAGTCCACGGCAATTCCATTGAAGGAATATGCCCTCCAGGCCTAGCTCGGAGGAGACTCGGGGGCCCTCCTCAAACAGAAGACACATACGGGAATGGTTGTACGCTTCCCGGAGGCAGAACCCTGGGCGCTGTCGCCTTCGAGGACTTATTGGGGGAGGTTGGGCTCGCTATACGAGTCTTCTCCTCCCTCTGCCTCGAAACCTTAGGCAGGCGTTGCGGCTTCGGAGGCGGGGGGCCCTCTTTTCGAGGAACCACCACCTCTGAGCCACTCGCTCCACCGCTAGGCGTGGGCGAAGGAGCCGAAGCTCCTTTATTGCTGTGCTCCTTTCGAGTGACACCATTAGGAACCCCGGAAAATGGCCTAGCGACCAACCTCAGGGGTGTTGCCTCCTGTGAGTTTATCGACTCGGTGGAGGCGCGTGGCCGTTTCGCCTTACGGAAAATGGTCACGCTGGGGGAAGAGGGGGGAGCCCTGGTTTTAGCCGGGGCTGTGTGTGAACCCTTTTTGTCACCAGCTTTACCAGGGGAGCGCCCGGGTTGAGTAGAGCCCACAGAAGGGCTCCGAATGGGCGCGGAAACAAAACAACCGTGCTCGGTGGCCTGGATGGGTCAGGAGCAGAGGGTGCCTTTCTAACTATTGAGGCATATGACTTCCCAAGCAGAGCCAGGTGCGCCAGGACCAAGTCCTTAGCCTCGCGGAATGAGAGTCGAATCTGGGCCTGAACGGCCAGGATTTCTTTTTCAAGAAGATATGCACCACATTTCTTCGAAGAAGCACGGTGCGGCTCTCCGCAATTGACACACTTGGCCACACACGATTTGGACTTATCGTGTGTGGCCTTGGAGCAATTTACACAAACTTCGAGTGACCCCGACTTTGCACGTCTACAAGAACGATTCGTATGGCCGAAGCGGTGCAAGTAAAAGCACCTCCGCGGCAGTGGCACGAATGCCTTCACGCGGTCGCGGTACCAACCGGCACGCACCGACTCCGGGAGCTTGTCACAGTCGAACGTGACGAAGAGTGTAGGGGTGGGTCTCGAGGCCCCTCCCTGTTTTCTCATCACACGTTCGACCTTGACCACCACATGGTCGGCCAGGTCTAGGGTGATGTCCTCAATGGAGTAGTCAACGAGTTTCCTTGCATAAACTACTCCTTTCACAAAGTTCATGGTAGAGTGCGGCTTCACACTCACCGAGGGTCCATCAAGTGTCCGAAGAGCACTTATCTTGGCCGCCTCGGCGGGATTCGCCGCATTCGCCGGAAGGCTCCCGTCCGAGAAACGGGTTACCTTCGGCTCTCTACCAATTTCACTAGCTAATCCTCTCCTCTGATGGATCATGTTGCCCTTGGACAACATGGTGCCATCAGGGGAGCGAATAACGAGGAAGCGTTTGAAGCTAGCGTGCTTGAAAACGCCAGGTAACCTCTGAATGAGGGGCCCCGATGTCATCGAGGCTCCTTCCTGTGCACTTTTGGTCTTAGTCAGGGGCTCCGCAACCGGGGGGGGCAGAGGGGCTGGATGTGCCGAATTTGGCTTGGTCGCTTGCCAAAGGGGCAGCAGACCCATCCGACCCACAGCCTCCGCGGATGGAGAGGAGCTCCGAGTCTTCTTTGTCTTTTTGGTATTTTTCTTCCTTTTCTTTTTTGGAGAAGAGGGCGGGGAATGAACCCGCTTCTCACCTCCGCCGGCAGAAGCTTCCAGGCCAGATGGACATGCCTCAGCCAGGTCCTTCTCCGAAAGGGAGACGGTCCTGGTAGTCGTAGGGGCACCTGTCGGAGGAGATCCCTTCCCTTCTTGTACTGCCTCGGAAACCCTAGCCGTTTGAGGAGGTCTTTGCATAGGGGAGGTTTCGGTTTCGGTGCTTGGCGCTGAGCCTGGATTCTCCCCCCATGGAAGGCCCTACCGTCTGACGCTGGGTTTCCTTAAGGACCATGTCTATCACAGGAGGGGCGTCCAGTTGGCCATCCCATCCCAGGACATCGCAGGTCCCCTTGGCAGTGTCACTAGTCTTGTGTGGGGAGGCACAGGCCTTGACCCCGGCAAGGTTTAATATTCTTGCCAGCAGGTCTTTAGAGGGAAGCGACCGAAGGGGCCTGGCTTCCCTCTCCCCCCTAAGGGGGTTTGCCCTACCAAGCCGCTTGCACGAGGGGCGGTCAGCAATGGGCTGCCTGCTGGCTTTGGTGGCAGTCCCCTTGGAAATAAAAGAGGGGATTGCCGCTGGAAAAAGGGAGGTGCCCGAAAGCAACTCCATAGAAGGGGGTGAGGGGGAGTCCCCTGCACCCGTAGGCGAAGGAGAGGAGTAAGCCTCCTCTCCGGTTAGAGAAGTATGGAGGGTCCCCTGCGCAAGCACAGGGGGGGGGAACCTCCATTTTTTTGTCTGGAGCTGCCCGAGGGCGGCTTCGTCGTTGTTTCAGGGGAAGTTAAAGGGGTTTGGTTTTTTAAATACTTATCCATGGGCATGGTGACACTATTTGTACCACGGGACGCAATAGCTTATCACCTCTTGCAGTTGCCCGCACTGCAAGAGGTGCTTACAGGCCAGGCAGAGCCAGGCGCCGCCATTTGGGACCACCCCTCTCACCCGGTGGCCTGGCAGTCCATCGGCATGGCGGCTCCACCTTGAACACGGCGTAAAAAGATAGATTGTGAAGAGGAGAGGAAAAGGGATGTAAGGAAGGTATGGATGGGGATGAAGCAGGTTGTTAAAAAAACCCATCCTGAACCGGAGCTCAGGGGTTAGGGAACGTTGTACCCTTCCCCCTCAGCCCCGATCCGGGAGGGTTGGTTTGAGAAGAAGGTCAGCATCTACCCTGTGAAATTAGAGGCTGGCCAGAGAAAGTTGAGGGAGAGGTTGTATGAAAAGCGACGAAGTAGGGGAGAAATACAGGCTATCTGAAGGAAGGAATAGTGGCTAAGCCGGGGCCGGACGCAGCGCTGGATCCCGTCCGTACGGCGTTCAGGATGGCAAATTGCTGCGCCTTTTACGGGGTTCACAGGTGGCAGTCATGTGTCTGCAGGAAACCAGAATGCCAGCAGCCTTACCAAAACCACCACGAGGGTTTATTATATACCACTAGACTGGCCTTCTCGGCAAGGATGGGTTGGACTATGGTGGTGCTTGCACACTTGTGAAGTGCTCTGTTGGTCACGTTACGATCTAGCTGACTTCGGACTTGCAGGCTGTTGCAGAACGATGCCACTTTGACAGACTATACACGATCTGCAACGTATATATCCCTCTAAATGACAGAGTTAGCGTTCAATAAATACAGCAACTGGTTTCGAAACTACCACCTCCGTTTCTCCTTCTTGGAGATTTAAATGCTCGACACATACTGTGGGGAGACACTGTTGTAAACCAATGAGGCAGAATTGAAGAATCCTTCCTTAACACCGGAGATTCTATAATACTAAATAACCGTAATCGTACTCACTTCTACTTACAAACAGGAACCCTTTCTTTTATCGATCCATCTATATCATCTCCAGATGCCGCACTTAACCTTTCCTGGTCCGTCAGCCAAGATTTATGTAATAGCGACCACTTTCCAGTCATTCTATCCATTGCAGACAACTTCCCTCTCCTAACTCCCCCCCTCCTGGCATATTTACGAACGGGCAGATTGGGCGAAATGCTATGCTATGGCGACTACTGATAGCAAGGTTACATCCTTTCCTACCGTTCATGGTGCTGCTGAATACCTCGTGGATACGCTTGTTGCTGCGGCAGACACTTGTATCCTTAAAACGAGCGGAATAAAGCGCACTCGGTCTGTTCCTTGGTGGAACCGAGAGCTCCAAGCAGTAACGGACGAGAAAAAGGTAGCAGCACGCCGATATTACCACACGTGACTTACAAAAGATAAGATTGCGCGACAGCTCGCGCTCACTACCTTTAGAAGAAATCTAAGACAACTTCATGAAAACGATATGTCTCCAGCCTTAACGAGAGGACACCGATGACGAAAGTGTGACGTCGGATCTTTAAGATACATGGCAGACGTATAACCCACAGTACTCCGACGTTGTAGGCTTCTGATGGTTTAATCTCCGATCCGTTAGAGGTTGGAAATGTTTTTGGACATGCTTTGAGCGAGGTGTCGAAGGGGAGTTCTTGAGTGCTCTTCCAGCGCATTAAACAGGAAGCATAATCAGTAGATTTATCATTTTGTGTTGGAGAAGATTAGGATTACAACACCATTATTACACTGCCCGAATTGCAGAATGCTTTGGGGAGGTGTCGGCTGGTGCGGATACGATTTCGTACGTCCTGCTTCGCCACCTTCCTCCAGTATCTTTGTATAACCGCATATGGATGCAAGACTCCTTTCCGAGAATTTGGAGAATGTCGACCTTGCTGCCTAGTAAAGAGGGAACACATCTGCTGCATTACCGCCCTATAGCACTTACGAGTTGTATGTGCAAACTTCTGGAACGGATAATCAACGCTAGGCTCGTGTGACATTTAGAAAAGCAAGGCGTGTTCCACCCCGATCAATATGGTTTCCGACGATGTTTCAGCACAACAGATGTGTTAGCCAGGTTCAACACGTTCATTAAAACTGGATTTGCCGAGAAACAACACGTGGTGGCTGTGTTTTTTTATTTAGAAAAAGTTTACGATAAAATGTGGAGGTACCTTATTTTGAAAGCTCTATCCGACAATAGATATTTGGGACATTTACCAAAATTCATCAAAAAATTTCTTTCAAAGTTGACAACAAACATTCTGATCCGGTTCCGTAGCATGAGGGCGTCCCGCAAGGTAGCCTCCTCAACTGTACTCTGTTTGCACTAGCCATCAATGGCCTCCCATCCTGCATACCGCAGTATGTGGAGAGTTCGTTGTACGTCGACGACTTCGCCATATTCACTCGCTCCTCAAGTCTTCATGCTGCTGAGAGGAGGGTACAACTTGCCGTCAACAAAGCAGTTTTGTGGACCAATACTGTACACACGGCTTCACCTTTTCGCTATTGAAGACTGTAGCGATGTACTTTACACGTATCTGAGGCACATTTCCCAGCTTAATCCTGGGAATGGATGGATATACCCAAATTCCGCACGTTCCGGAAACGAAATTCCTGGGAATGACATTTAACTCGAAACTTACGTGGCTACCTCACCTCCAGTCTTTGCGAACTAGATACATAAAAAGCCTAGACCTTTTGAAGTGCTTGACGCGTTTCTCGTGGGGTGCAGACAGAGTGACACTTTTGCGGATTTATCGATCCATGTTGCAGTCCCAACTCGATTATGGATGCCAAATTTATTCGTCAGCGACAGCAACGTCTCTCACGATTCTAGATACCGTCCACCATCAGGGTATCCGTCTGCCAACTGGGGCCGCTTCGCACCTCACCGGTGGTGAGTCTGTATGGGGAGAGCGGGGAATCATCTCTCAGTGATACACGAGACAAGCTTTCTCTCCAGTTGTACAGCTGTTTACTCGCTATGTCGGATATTCCAGCTTACCGTGCGATTACGAATCGAAGCTTTGATCACATCTATGCTGCTCACCCACGCCTCCATAAACTATTTGGATACAGAAGTTGTCAGCCTCTTGAGAACCTCCGGGTGCTTGATCTACTTGTGATGAAGTCGAGTTCTTACCCTGTTCCACGTTATCTGTTACGTTTGAGAAGTTTATGTCCGGGTGTGATGTCGGAGGTTTATTCTGATACCCCGGTGTATACAAGGCGATCACTTTTTATTTACCATGCGGAAACGCACTGTGAGACCACCTCAGTGTATACTGATGGATCAAAGAGTTGCGATGGAGTTGGCTGCGCTGCAGTTCTCCCGAACATAACTATATCGTGGAAACTACCTGCAGCGGCCTCGGTATATACCGCGGAATTGCTAGCGATCCTCTTTGCATTGGCCTCTCTGACACGGTATACTACTTGCCGTGATTTGTTGTCTATTCCGAATCCCAGAGTGCCTTGACCAGTATATGTGACCAGTTTTCTGTTTATCCCATAGTGACACAGATCCACCGGTGGCTGGACCTTTTGCGTGATGGCGGTCGATTTGTTACTTTTTGTTGGGTGCCAGGCCATGCAGGGATTCGAGGTAACGAGCTGGCTGATCATGCGGCTAAGGCGATCATTGTGGACCCCAACGAGATTATGCCCCGTCCTCTACCGAGCAGGGATTATTACCCTTACCTCTATGCATTTTTGCGCAGATGATGAAATTTGGCCTGGGGCACTATCTGGTCCAATAAACTCAGGACGACCAAGGATAGTGTGACGGTGTGGGGTACTTCGTGTCGTAGGACCCGCTAACACAAGGTCCTGCTCACAAGGCTTCGCATTGGGCACACATGCCTAACACACAAGTTCTTGGTTGACGGTGAACGACCTCCTTTCTACGATGGATGTATTGTCCCTCTCACAGTTGAGTACCTCCTTGTTGAGTGCCGGGAGTATGCCGATGAGTGGGGAAACCCACTTCGGCACCAGCGGAATCAGTCAGCCTCTGAATATTCGCTGGGTCTTTCGGGATGATGAAGCTGCTGTCTCGGCAGTTGTCTCATTTTTAACCGCAACAGGCATTTCCTCCGACCTCTGACACATAGTGATTCCATCATGCATCATCTATAATTGTAGTCTTCGTACCATACATTTTATTTTAAATGCAGGACTAGCTTGGCCTATGTGCCCTATTTTACGTTGTGTGTGGCCTTCTTGCCACATATTTTATTTGCAGTCTACGTGCTACTTTCACTCGCTGTGTAATGTACTTAGTACATCATAGAGTACTCGATGGACATGCTCCAATACATCCTGACACGATTCAGCACGATATAGCCCTTAGCGGTTGAAGTGCTAGCTAACTGGTCTGTCGTAATAATAATAATAATTGTACCATTAGGCATGGTGGTGATTGTCATACTGGTCTGTATGCATATTTTAATATCTTTTTGTGGTTCATGCCTACGGAAGGCGACAGATGACGTGATTAATATTAGATTGTCATGGAATCAATTACTGTTTAAAAAAATGAAAGTAAAGTCATGTTTATTATACAAAATTTAATTTACCAAGGTAGTTTCCATTATTCTCGACAATGTTCTCAGTAGTCGTGGCACCCATTATTGCCAATGCTCTCCCGTGGTTTAACTAAGCTATGGATTCCACCTTTCTTGAAGAATTCATCCAATATGGGCTAAATCTAGGATTTGATTTTTCTTGCTTAAAAAAACATTTAGTTGATTTTGTGATGATTTAAATAAATAGTAATCACAAGGTGAAATGTCTGGTGAATAGGAGGATAAGGAAGAACTTCCCAATTTAACGCATTCCCTTTTCTTTAGTCAAACAGTCACCATGTGGGTGTGTATTGTCAGAAAGGACAAGGACACCTTTTCAGTTGACCAGTGAAAGACGTTTTTTTTCAACAGCTTCATTTTAACGTTGCAATTGTTTAGGATTTAATTATCTAGTAACTATTTGCGTATTATTGAGGCGCTCATAATGCATAACACCTTTCATATCTCTGCAAATGTAAAACATTGCATTTTGCTGCTGAAGACCAATAGTAGGAATAGATTTTTGTTTGATACAAAGTCATTGTTTTTTATCACTTAATATTACAGTAAATAACCTACTTGTCAACTCCCGTAACAATTCTGTCCAGAGAAAACAGAAGAGATGGCTGATCACCCAGCAACTTTATCAACGCAACCTATTAAATTTCCCAACTTTTCACTTTCATCACTATCCACTCAACTCCTACTAATAACTTTATCCTCACACCTATTTAAGGCGTAAGATGTAAGACGGCTTCTGCACCTTATTTTGGGCTTTTGTCCAAAGGAGACAAAGAGAGTCGCATTCCTTCTGATTTTTCGCGAATTCATCGTTCATTATATTCTCGAATTCTGAAACGCAGGGAGTTTCTAGCGGTGCGGACGTTTCTAATTCCTTTTCCGCTTGGGAACGGGTGATCACGGGTTGAGCCACGGGGGTGGAGGATACTCGCGGACACTGGCCAATTATGACAGAGCAGAATTTGATGGGGGCTGCTACCACTTCTGCCCAACCAGTAAAATAAGTGCATTCGGTAAAGCAGTTGACAATGGGGAATCTATTTGCGTGCCCTAAGTAGGCGTGCACTATTGCAAATTTGTCGTGGTCCGGGGCTACAAGTGGGAGTAATTTGTCCGAAACCACAATGCAGGCGCACCCTGTATCGCGTAAGAGAGTGGGGTTACGGCAGCCGTTTACTGCTCAAGTTTCGAATCTGAGGCCCCCAGGGGTGCGTTTATCGATCAAAAAGTTCACCTGGTGGCCAGCGGGACTCGATATGCTTGAGGGGGGGGGGGGAGATTCTGGTTGCGACGATGGTGGCACGGAGGTGGCACTGATTTGGTGTACCCAATGAAGAGGATTGTTTCAAAGTTGCGAGTTCTGAGTGCAATTGGTCATCACATGGCCCTTAACACCACAGGGGTAGCAGACGATAGGCCTACTGGGTAACGATTAAGTAGGGGGGATTAGACGAGAACGGTTTGACGTCTCCTTGGTCTGACGAGAAGAAATGTTTGGGTTTTGAAGAGCCAGTCACCTTGACTAACTTGTTTCCGTTGTGGGGAGTAAATTTAGACTTGCTAGCCTTGGATTTGGGAGATGGAGGTTCCGTATTCTTTCCTTCTTTAAGGTAGCTATTATAGCTAGCCGCATAGACATCGGCTTCCTTGATACATTCCTTGAGTGTTAAACACTTCCGGTCTTTAACGAAGGATCTAATTTCTGAAGGAAGTGAAGCCAAAAGTTGATCCTTCAGGACGAAGTCGACCAAGGTATCATAGCCAAGGGGAATTTGGATGCATCTATCCAAAAATAAAAGTGGCGTTGTAAAGTATAACCAAACTAAACTAACGGAAGTTTGGTTTGGCTGTATACGTCGTTGCCGAAATTTTGCGCTGTAGAAATTCGGGGTCATATTGTAGGCTGCCACTAATTCAGATTTCACCGTAGAGTAGTCAAAAGTTGCCTCTCGTGGAAGTGAGATGAATATATCCCTGAGCTGAGTGCTCAGGAATGGCAACAATTTGGCTCCCACGTCGGCCTCAAAATCCCAATGGTTGACTTCGAAAATCTTTTCAACGGGAATGGATAAGACCCCAAATCCTCACCTTCTTTAAATACGGATAATTTTATAGACGCGGTTTGCTGAATGTCGGTCATTGAATTGATGGAAAGCGTCTTATTCCGGGCCCTGCTCATTTCTAATTCATGAAGACGAATTCTTTCCCTTTCTTCTCTTTCTCTTCTTTCTTCTCGTTATTTTTTTCTCTCTCTCCTCGTTTTTCTCTTCTTTTTCCCTTTCTTTCCTTTCTTCTCTTTCTGTTCTCTCCTCCCCTTGGATGTACGCCAATAACTCTTTTCCATTGAGTCTAAGAGACTCACCTTGTGACTTAAAGGTGTCGAAGGAAGACATGCTGTCGAATTTTACCAACTTTTACGCGAGAAAACAAAGCACCACAAAAAAGAAAAATGTAACGGGATTGTCGAACCCAATTTAACGATTTAACTGTAATTTACACGAATCACTTAAATGCACAGTGGGAGTGCCGGTGGGTTTCGATTGACCCAAAATAAAATCGCAACACACACAAAAAAAACGCAAAAAACAAACGCAATTGTTTCGCACGAAGCGAATTTTATTCCGAATGCTCACTTGGAATAAATCCCTTCACTGAGATTGAAGCGAGAGCCTGGAGTCTGCCCCCTAAGTACGCCAAATAACACAAAAAAATACAACAACAATACAATTCGTATTGTGCCTTTCAATTATGGCAGACGAATATGGGGCCTGAAAGGACAAAATTTCGTTGTGGAATACCAGTTATGCACAGTCACAAAATATCACTAAAAATAAAGTCATAAAACAATGAGAAATGGGTAAAGAAAAATTGGGTTGCATGCAGGCCAAGCGCGAAAGTTACCAGTTTAATATATGGGGTGAATATAATTGTCTCTCCACAGTTTTCTAATCCAAAACCTTACTCATAAGAACTTGACACCAGTTTAATAATAATAATAATATATATATATTTTATGTCGTAGGTCAAGGTCAGATCATTGACATTCGCTCGCCTTGGTCGAGGCAGAGAGAGCGATAAAATTTGGGGGAATTTAAAACCACGAAGTGCGTGGATATTAATAAATTAAGTAAGAGTGCGCTTGGATAAATTAATATAACTTCTTAAAGGTTCTGGGCATAGAAACAGGTGAAACAAAAATAAGCTTTACTATTATACAGACAATATACAAATAATAGAATAGATACGCAAAGTTACAATTTCAAGGTCAGATGAGCTCGGGGATGTTAAAGGGACATTAGTGAGGCGGCTAACTAACAATTCAAAGAAAACGGGAAACTGGATTCACGATTGAGTCACTCGCGGAGCCTACTTTTAGCGGTATGCTTTGGGAAGTTTTCGGAGAGAGAGAAAGAGATTGCAAAATGGGAATTGCAAATACCTCGTTTAACCTCGAGGGTACGGATCGAGGAAGTATTACGCCGGACGGGAACGGAGCCGATACCAGAATAATATTCAGTTGTCGCTAGATTATCGTTAATCTAGGGAGGATTCTTGCCTTCGAACTCGAGGGGTGCGGGAACCAAATCAAGAGTTTACGCATCGCGTTCAAGGGGCTTGCTGATACTACTTTATTGAGGCCTGCATCTGATATTTTATACGGGCTCGCCGGAAGTGACTTGCTCGAGGCCCCGGAAGGAAGTTCCACTTTATCAGGCACAGCGCCGAAAGAAGTGAACCTTAGCTTGGTTCACACAATCTCGTGGAGCTTCCGCCGCTACCTTCGGTTCGCTCGGTCTGTCCATCGTTCTTGTTATCGCAGAAAGTGGGTTAGGTTTCTCAGGGCGCTGCTCGACGATTTCCGTCCGCGTGGCGCTTTTCTCTCTTTCTGTGACAGTTATCCCATAAGTAATGCGCCATTTAGTTTCCTGTTTATAATTATTTGATATATAGAAATAAAAAACCCTTTTTAAAGTTATTTATATTTAAATAATATTTTTGTAATCAATTTAATAGCTAATATAATTTCCACCAACTTCTACCTTTAGTCTCCATCTTTCTAACTTTTTAATTCCATCATTTGCAAAATCGTTTGACTTGGATTTAATAAAGCTCTTTAAGGTTGTTCCGACTTCTTTTTTTCTTGATATCTTCATTCTATTCAGGTGATTCTCTAAACTCTTAAAAAGATAGTAATCAGATGGGGCTTAGTCAGCTGAGGTTTTGATGATAACTCATTAGTTCCCAATCAAAAATGTTAAGCTTTTGTATGGAATCTCTTACAATATGAGGTCTAGCGTTGTCTCAATGAAAGAGCACTTTTCTTTTATTGATTAAAGATGGCTTTTATATTTAATTATTATATATAAAAGGTGATAGTCTGATTTGTGTTAAGAGTTCAAAATGGATTATGCCATTCGTATCCCACCAAACTCACAAGAGTCTTCCTTAGATGCGGCTTCTGTTTCTGTTCGGATATTGGGTTTGATATTATTGTGCATAATTCAATTTTCTTCTTTTGTAACAAGCCCACTAAAAATGGTTGACTTTTTAGTCGATAAAGAAGAGATGAACAAATATTAATTTTTTGTTGCAAGTGTACCTCTGACAGGTGAGGGATCATTGTCTCAATGGTGAAACTTTGCCTATCTCCGTTAAATGTCGAGATACAATGAAATGAGTTGAATGTAGTTTTTAAGTCAATTTTTCAACATTTCTAATCGATTTTCTTCTACTGTTATTTTTAAAAAATCTTGATCAAATTCCGCTAGTCATCGTGAACGGGAGGGCATCTGTCAGACAAATGTTACCCGAGCGAAAATTCTGAAACCATCATTATCTCAGGCTCACACTAATTGTTCCCTCATCGTATACTTGACACAGATTTCTGCTGTTAACTTATCATTGTTGCCTTTTCTAAACGCCTAAAGAATAACGAATTTTCTCCTTAGACACACTCATAATATTGATAATTAAAGATAAGTCACAATAAATTAATAATAATACATAATTAATATCTAGAAAAGGACGACTAAGGTATGTCGAAATGTAAGCCTTGGGTTGGGCTAAGAAATACAGTTACCTAGGCTTTGAGCTTAATAGACTAGGCTCGTATAAAAATATACCTACTTTTGATTATTTCTGGCCATAAAATATTGAGAAAAATGGAAAAAAATGTCGCATTACTTATGGGATGATCTAGTAGTATCAGTAGTATAAGTAATAATAATAGGGACTTATGTCTGACGCTCTTGAATGCTATGGGCCTTCACAGAGCACCTCTCTAACAACTAAAAAAAGGCTTGAGGGAAGAGGAGGATCATTAAGGCACGTTTGTTAGGAGGCGAATCATTCAACATTCTAGGAGTCAATACCGATAAAGCACAGATGGCTACGAGGTACGAGCATCAAGGAGGAAGAGCCAGAACGTAGGATCCTCGGAGGTCGTGGTCGGGTCGTTGCGGGAGGCAGGTAGGAGCGTGCTGCGGTGTGTGAGAGCTTACACATAAGGAGAACGAGCTTTAGGGAATTCCGGCTCGAATGGGTAGAAAGTACAATTAACGGAGCAGATGGGTTGCAGAAGAGAAAATTCTACGGTGGAGAAGAACAAAGTTTTGAACAAGTTGGAGGGATCGAAGGGTGGAAGCATGGGTGACAGCGAGAAGGGAGTTGCGGTAAATAAAGAGGGGGGAGGGGGGTAACAAAAACATGGATGGAAATCTCAAAGCTTTCGTGGTTATAGCGGGAGCGGATGCGGCTAAGATTACGTAGGAAGCAAATAGAAGATTTGCATATATGAGCAACAAGGGCTTTGCGAGCTAACTGAGTATAGAATGTCGCGCTCAGATTTACAATAGTGTCAAGAAGGGGGAACAGTGAAGTGAACAAGAGTGAGAAAAGGAACAATAGTTCTACAGCTAACCACACTCGAGGGTGTTCTCACCAGTGACTCCTCAGTTTTGGCAGGTCTTAGTTTCAGAAACTTGTCTGAAGGCAATTGAGTAATGTAAACAGATTGAAGATTTTTAAGACTCTCAGCAAATTATGCTGGGGAGAAGGAGATATAGATCTGCGGCTTTGGCATAGAGAGAGAATAATAGCCCAAGGCGACGTATAGGAATAGAAAAGAGAAGAAGATTGATACGAAACAGGGGCCAACCAAGAACCGAGCCTCGAAGGAACCCCAAAGCGGATGTACGTCAGTCCAGATATGTCACTCCCGATATGAAAAGATTGAGTACCATATTATAGATACGAGCAGAACAGTAAAAGGCAGTACTCGGGAATTCAAGAAGACGATACAAAAGAACAATGTGCTCGACACTATCAAATGCTGCCAAGAGATCGAGAAGTACCCGAATGAAAGGCAACCCAACAATAGCTACACGACGAAGGCCCTCAGCTAGATGTAGGAGAGCTGATCCTTCAGTGCCATGTCCTGCCTTGAAGTCAGCCTGGAAAACATCACCAATGTTCGAGAAGGAAGTGTGATCTATGACAGATGAGCCTTTTCAGGCCTTTTGAAAGAAAAGGAACGGGAGCTGAAAGACTTGGCTGTAGCTCTCCAGGTCGTTTGGGGGGTTCAAATTAGGTTTCTTAAGGATTGGGAAAATAGCAGCATATTTGAAATCATATGGCAACACCCCAGACGTAACGTAAGTATTAGAGATACAGAGGAAGAATGAACCGGGCAATCTGATGGTAGGGACATGGAGGGGAAGATTTGAGATAAGAACAGCTTTTGTTTTTGAAGATAAATATATATAAATATATATATATATATATATATATATATATATATATATATATATATATATATATATATATATATATATATATATATATGATGAAAATTAATACAATATCGCAAGAAAAGATGAGGAATTAAACCACATTCTCCGAAGACAATTTAATTCAGAACAGTTTCGGTGTATCTCACACCCTTTTTCAACTGACACTGGGTAGAAAATATAAGAGAAGTGCATATAGGTATAACACAAGATCCCCTCTTTTTTTTCCCTAATCCCCTACTTGTGGCTAATCTGGAGGGGAGGGGGGTAGGCCTAAACATATTGAAGGGCTGACATTTAACTATTTTGTTTATATGCTTTCTTATTACAGGATGAGAAGAAAATTGACCCTCAGATAGATTTAAATTAGGAACTGACGATATCAAGCTCGATTCTACGATTCTTCTCTTAACATAGTTAGCCGATTTAAATACCATTTTACTTCCATTGAAATCGATCGTATGATTCTTGTCTCTAACATGGCAAAATATTCTCCTAATTTCGCTGCCCACTCTAATATCTCTTTTGTGTTCGTACAATCTCTTGTCTAGATTTCTCCCCGTTTCCCCTATATAAACTTTATGGCAATCGTTGCATGGTACTGCATATACTCTTATGTTATGATGTTCTTTGGGTTGCCTGGCCATCATCAATTGGTTTAAGGAATTATTATATTTAAAGGCTAGATTAATACCCGCTTTTCCAAATATGTCCTTCAAACTATTTAATTTATTATTAAATGGCAATGTTATACATTTGTTGAAGTCGTTAGTGCGGGAAGGCTTATTACCATAGAATGTTTTCCTAGCTGCAAAATGGGCAGACGATATGAACCGATCGGGGTAATACAAATTAGAAAAAATGGTCCTGATAATGATAATTTCTTCATCTAAATAGGAAGGATGACATATTTTGTATGCTCTAAGGAAAAGGTTAGAAATTACCGATTTTTTAACAGTATTATCGTGAAATGAAAAATAATGTATATAGGCATTCGAGTGGGTTGGTTTCCTATACACGTCAAGTTTTAATTTATGGTGATCTTTATTAATTAGGACATCTAAAAAGGGTAATCTATTATCATATTCCCATTCATATTTAAATTTGATGGAGACATGCAAATTATTCAAATTATTAAAAAAGGTATCAAAATCATTGCCATTAGCCACAAGTAGGGGATTGGGGAAAAAAAGAGGGGATCTTGTGTTATGCTTATATGCATTTCTCTTATATTTTCTGCCCAGTGTCAGTTGAAAAAGGGTGTGAGATACACCGAAACTGTTCTGAATTAAATTGTCTTCGGAGAATGTGGTTTAATTCCTCATATATATATATATATATATATATATATATATATATATATATATATATATATATATATATATTTTCCTCAGTGGGCACTAGGGTGAGCGAAAGGAGTTCGGGTGGGAGGAAATGCTGAATTGGCAAGTGGCACGGAGGAACAGAGGCAGAGGAAATCCCAGAGCGGATATGAACTAACCTGTAAGAGAGAGCAAAGAATTTAGTAGGGGTTGGTGGGGCAAGAGACTGGGGTGTTAGAGGGGCAGAGAGACTAGCAAAGAAGCTTGAACAGTGTGAAGATTGTTTGTTTTGTAATCGGCATGGAATGAGCGGGTATGAGCTTCGTGGCCAGGCTTAATATGGGCGGTGTCGGAATGAGTAACAAGACTAAGAAAGCTTTTGCCATCTCTACACTCGGGCAGACCCTCAGGGGTACTTCTTGCAGGCATATCTCTGTATCTTTGCATTCAAGATAGTTTCAGAGAGCCGAAGTTGAGGTAAAATGAAAACAGAATTGAATGAGGAAGTGATCAAAATTTGCTGTAGGGGTGGTGGTTATGGATGGGTCATGAATTTAAAAAGAAGCGGCCACAAAGTGGTGTATTTTCTATTATGTTTAGTTAGTTAATCAGCGCCAATCCTTCCATGATACTGGGAAGATCCCCGATCGGATAATGAAATTTATATATGGTCAGTATGACAATCGCTGGTCGGCCCGAGGTCCCCAGGAGCGTTCATGGGGAAACCTTCGTCACCTCGGGGGAGAGGGAATTGTTCCGCGTCAGAGTTACGTGGATATAGATACCCATCGGTAGGATTCCTTGGAACAGTGTGTGTGTGTGTGTGTCTGTGTGTGTGTGTGTTGTGCTGTGAAGGCGGGAGAGGAAAGAAAGCTGTGTTTTGATTGTCTATGTGTGAGGTGAGAGGTGTAAGATCTACCCACCCGAAAACGGGGTGAGCAGAGCGCGTCCACCAATCGGTAGCCAGATCTCTACGTGCGCTGACCTTTGTGTGCGCTCGTGCCGGGATTTTATTATGTTTAATCACTTGTGTTCACTTTCCAATTGTAAAGAAAATTAAAAAACTTTTTTTAAATTATAATTTTTTTTATCAAATAAGTAATTCACGGAGTGATAAAGTAAATACAACAATACAGGAAATACTGTACTTTATTATAGGTTAACCTAACCTAACCCCAATAAAACATCGCTGGGTGTATGGGGCGAGGATGGAACAAATTAAGAGATAGAGAAAAGGAGTAAATTTTAATGTCCTCTTTATACGAGGTCACCATATGTTTGCATAAATTAAAATGCAACTTTACAGACATGGCCGCGCGGCGAATCTAGTGGCGCCATCACATGTTACCTGGAAGCTAACGGGCCTATTCACAAGAGATGCCACTTTCAGCGTGACCATGGTGTGAATGAGTTTTCCATATCATCATTACTACTTTCCCTGCCCCAACGATGACCATCGCCTGTCCTCACGGACTTGTCAGGGGTTATAATTTTTATTTTTATGTAAATTTCAATATCTAGTGGGGGGGGAAGGGGACTTCGCCCACAGTAGAAAGAATGACTAACGCAATTAATTAATTAACTACACTAAGATCGAATTCTAGATCGCACTCCTGAACAAGGTAACAGAAGCACTTTTGACACGCAATGGTGGATTGAGCAAGTTTTTCTTTTTTATTTAAATCAGAGGAGTGCTGCGAGGTGGTGGGGGGTGGGAATAATTTGCTGGAAAAAGAAAATAGAATATGGTCAAGGCTATGGTGATGAGGTGGAGAAGAACAAGCGAGAAAAAGGAAGTGGAGGAAAACGAACGATAAAGATGAAGTGCAGGGGAACGAGTATGAGGTGGCGGGCGAAGAACGAGAAGGAAAGTTGAAATAGAGGAGAACGAGCGAGAAAAATGAAGTGGAGAAGAACGAGCCAGAAAGCTGAAGTGGCGGAGGAGTGAGAAAGATGAAGTGGCGGAAGACAAGCGAAAAAGATCAAGTAGAGGAGAACGAACGATAAAGATGAGGTGGGGAGAACGAGTGAGAAAAATCTTTTAGAGGTGAAAGAGCAAGAAAGATGAGCCGTAAGAAAATATTGATTGGGGCGTTAATAATTTCGACACTGAGGCGACAAATTAATTTCTGCGGGAAGAGGAAAATTCGAGCCAAGACGTCATCGTTTGGCCGTTCATAGATCTCTTCTGGGTTGCCAAATTGAGCTAGCCAGTGGAGGTTCTGGCAGGTATGGCGCCATTTTTGAACTGTTTAGGCTTCCCACAAGAAAGTCTGAAGCAACTATTATTCTGGTTATTACTATTATTCATCTATTTGGAACAATATCACATAATTATACATTTTTATACGTGTAACAAACAAAAAATATATTTAGAAATACTAAAAAGGGACACAAACTATATACAATAACAACCATAAATAACAAAAATAACAAGGATAGAAAAAGGAGGGCCGACCTCAATACTGGGTGCTCGTCCCCCCCCATCCCGTGATTTTCCTCCTCCGGCAATCCATCTCGCCCTGGGTGGCTGCCCATATTTGTCCATACTTAATTCCGTCCCTGAAACTACCTATAGAGCCTTGTTACTCTTATTTTTTTATCATTCATCTGATAATATTGGACGACTTTCTAACCAAATTCGCTATTTTTCTGACAATGTTTGCGAGTATCTTGAAATATCTGGCAATCCTCCTTCTCTTTCCATTTCCGCGAAGAAAATATACATCCTCTTCTGTCTTTCCTAGGAGGATATATATATATATATATATATATATATATATATATATATATGTGAGTGAGAGAGAAAAAAGGGAGCATTTTAGAGTTACTGCGCTTACATTTTTTCCAAACCTTAAGGAAATGGGATCTCAAAATCATTGATCCATTTCACCTAATTGGTGCGGGTTTTTTTATGCGTCTTCCTTTCAGACCCAAATTCCCCCAAACCTCAACGATGGGAGCCAAATGGGGGCGGAATTGTTAAATACTGACTTCCCCAACACGAATGTAATTGGGTGTGTGCCTATTACCCTATGGGTTCATGTACATTAAACAAAAAAAAACCCAACAAATACACGAATATAATTGAGTGAGGATATGTAAACAATGCGGATTTGAATCTGCCAGTTTAAGAAAGCATTGGAGAAATTCTGATAGGGGGATCTGGTTGATTGCTCCGACATAAGGAAGAAGAAAGGGACAACAATCAACGTGAGCAAAGGATCTTACTGAATGAGAAGGAGAAAACGAATAGGAAATTAATGAAGGGTAATTAGTGAACCAAAGGACAACTAAGGTTCATTTATACCCGTGTCCTAAAAGAGGGGCTCTTCCAACCTTAATCTATATAATAAAAGAGTAAAAATGAGGAGCGAGAGGCGCAAAGGATCGCATGGACACAACTTTACTAACTCCAATATTCTTCTCCCATGAAGGCTGCTAAAACAGATAGGCGTAGTTAAAAAAAAAGACCTGTTGGAAAAGAAAGAAGCATCGGTGTATTTCTTTTTCTTCAAGAGAGTTCTGCTGGCGCCGACCACCGAGGTCATGGTCGAATCATCAGGTTAATGCCAAGATTTGAAATACTGCCTCCGTGTCGCTGAAATCAATGGAGGGGAGACTTAATTCAGTCACCACGCTCTGACTTTAAAAAGACTCCGTGCAAACCGAGTTTTTCACTAGTCACGAGAATTTACTCAATGATACAGCGAAATAAAAGGGAATAAAACATAATAAATGGATATATAAACTAGTTTACTAGTTTTACCACTGTTCTCCTACCAACTTCCACGGCACATATGTTCTCCACTTCATCTTTCTCGCTCGTTCTCCTCCAATTCATCTTTATCGCTCCTTCTCTGGCACTTCATCTTTCTCGCTCGTTCTCTGGCACTTCATCTTTCTCGCTCCCTCTCTGGCACTTCATCTTTCTCACTCGTTATCCTCCGCTTCATTTTTCTTGCTTGTTCTGCCCGCTTCATCTTTATCATTTGTTCTCCTCCACTTCCTTTATCCCACTCGTTCTCCGCCTCTTCATCTTTCTCGCTTGTTCTCAGCTACTTCATCTATCACACTCCTCCACCACTTCAGCTTTCTCGTTCGTTCTCCTGCACTTAATCTTTCTTGCTCGATCTCCTTCACTTCATCTTAATCGCTTGTTCTCCTGCAATTCAGCTTTATCGATCGTTTTCCATCACTTTATCCTTATCGCTCGTTTTCCGCACTTCACTTCATCTTTCTCTCTCATTCTTCTGCACTTCCTCTTTCTCCCTCGTTCTCCCCCAATTCATCTTTATCGCTCTTTATCCACTTCATCTTTCTGATTGGTATCCTCCGCTTCATTTTGCTTGCTCGTTCTGCCAGCCTCATCTTTTTCGTTCGTTCTCTTACATTTCTTTTTCATCGCTCGTTTCCACTATTTCATCTTTCTTGCTCTTTCACCTCTAAAAGATTTTTCTCGCTCGTTCTCCCCACCTCATCTTTATCGTTCGTTCTCCTCTACTTGATCTTTTTCGCTTGTCTTCCGCCACTTCATCTTTCTCACTCCTCCGCCACTTCAGCTTTCTGACTCGTTCTTCTCCACTTCATTTTTCTCGCTCGTTCTCCTCTATTTCAACTTTTTTTCTCGTTCTTCGCCGGCCACCTCATCTTTCTCCCTCGTTCTCCTGCACTTCATCTTTATCGTTCGTTTTCCTCCACTTCCTTTTTCTCGCTTGTTCTTCTCCACCTCATCACCATAGCCTTGACCATATTCTATTTTCTTTTTCCAGCAAATTATCCCCACCCCCCACCACCTCACAGCACTCCTTTGATTTAAATAAAAAAGAAAAACTTGCTCAATCCACCATTGCGTGGGTAAAAAGTGAAGCTTATTACAGACAGAAAAAGAAAATGCAACTAAAGGAATAGCGCAAAGGGGTAGCCTCAAGAGATGCATGAGCAAGCAAGGCCAACCACCGATAATCTAAATGATTGGGATCTGGGTATTCTTTAAACCTCCTGGAACAACTACTCGTATGTACAAAAGGGCAACAAATATTTAAAAAAAGCATAAACTTACCTCTTGCTCTCCTCTGTCATTAATTCCTTTCTTCCACTGTCACCCTATGGGCAGCATGGGACGATCCTTATTGTAGGAAAAGGTAGATGAAGAGGGGTAGTACTTGGTTGCCAACAACCAACGAACCTTCTTGTTCCAAGGGAGAGACACTCATTCTACGTCGAGGGAGTGTGGAATGAATATCCTTGGGCAGGTTTCGTTGGCGGAAAAGGGATGTGTTGTGTATGCAAAAGAAGATGGTTGAATGAAGGGTGATATTCCATTTGTCTATGCCAGGGGTCGCCAAACTTTTTTCACAGTGGGCCAGATAACGTAGAGAATGACGAGCGCGGGCCGCATAACCATTTTGTTCAATACAATATAATGAATACACAAAAAATAAAGACGACCAACATATTATTTACCAATACACAAAATACACATAAAATAAAGACAACAAGCATATTTATTTACCCAAAAGTTGTCAAAGAAGACGTCGTTAGCAATTAGATAGTATTTTCACACCCAGTGCGCACATATCCGAGTTTCACAAACTAAGCAGCAAAAGAGGTTTGTGAAATTGGTGTTTAGCTTTTAAGATATCATCAATATTTGCTTTGTAATTATTGCATCCAATCAAAAGAATTGCATTCAAATGTTCATTTGTAGCACAGTGCAGTGGTGGGCCGGATGAACTTACCTCGCAGGCCAGATCTGGCACGCGGGCCGTAGTTTGGAGACCCCTGGTCTATGCGATACAAACCCGAGTTGGTCATTGGATTTTTCCTTCTCGCGCCTCATTATTCATGCGAAACAATGGCCAATTTCCAGTATTTAATTATAAAATCAATACAGTAAATTCGAAACTTCCAACTATAGTTTTATTGATTTAGGCCTACAAAAATTAACTTCCGCTCCTAATTGCTAAGTCAGAAGTACTTCCGGTCAGGAATGAGAGAGAGAAGGGGTGGGGAGACAGTATCCTCAAACTTACAACCCATTTTAAGCAGATTCCTTAAGGTTGAACCCCCTGACGAGGGTAAATGTAAAACAGCGGTTTATGGTTGCGTTAATTCGGCCCGTGGGACCTTCTCAGTAACCGCTGATTTCAGAGTTTTCAGCACATGATAATTTAACCAAGTCCCGGGGATTTCTACAAGCTTCGTAATTGGTAGCTACCGTATATACCCGTTTATATACTTTTTATATAGTTCTACCCTTCATTTGGCTGGGGGATTGTTTTTTTTTATATAGTTCGTGAAGAATGTGACTCTAGTTTAGGGACTATACTGGTAAACATGCCCTAGTTAAACATTTTAGCAATGGGTAAACTCTTAGACGCATTTTTTAGCATATCAGATTATTAAGTTGTTTTGTAAAGCTGTAATATACACTTACCATCTTTTTTTTCTCTTTTTACTTAGCCCTTTACAAAATGGTAACAAAATATCACTTAAAACACCTATGAGAAATGAAGATTTATAGATGCATTTGCTTTCCTTAATGTCTGACTACATAAGTTAATCAGTTTTTGATGCTTGCATCCCTGTATGGGAATTTACACCTTCTAACGCTTCAATTCTCGGTAGTGCATGACTGACTACAGGGTGGTCCGAAAGTCTTGTCAGCCGCTGTAAATATTGCTTTAATTTTCTATTTCAATTATTGTTTCCATGTTATATTATTATATTGTTTGGCTATTGAAAGTGAATACACTAAAACCAGTACATGTTTTTTTTTATATTATTATATTGGTCCTCTATTGTTATTACTTTTCGCTAAGGGGTGACAAGACTTTCGGACCATCCTTTACATTGCTACGTGATAATGTAGGACTACGAAGTAGGTTACGGTCGCGGAAAATGCTTGAATTTTAACCACTAAAAGAAACTACCTGTCTACAGTGCGACCATTATCCTGTATATAAAAATTACCCGACACCTATTTTTTCGATCAAAATTTCATTATGAAAATCTTGCACTCTACTGGAGTAGATACTGTGTGTAATAAATGGACGTGTGTATAAACTACGTCGAAAAAGTTCGATTTTCATTGAAACTACCACGTCAACATTACAAATCGAACCACACCTGAAGCGCAAGAAGACGCAAACACGCCCCCACATCTGATCGAGACATAGAAGTCATTTCTCGTTATTCCTTCAATTTTTAGAAGTGAACCTCTCTTTTTGCTCTTGGAAGAAATAAGTCAGAATTGCTCTTAAATTATTCAAGTCTTTCGTTTCGCTCTGTAAAAAAATTAGTACATGAAACATATTAGGAATTAAAGATAAATTGATGATCGGGTAAATTTAAGAGACATGAAAGAGGTTTGAGAAAGAGAATTGTGTAGAGAGGGGCGAAGATACAGACGCGAAAAATACAACCCGAGGAGGAAAAGGAGGCTATTACTACGAGTAGTACCTGGGTAATTTACTATATAATGATGATTTACGTGTACCTAGGTGATTTACTATATAATGGTGATTTGAAATACACGGGTGATTTACTATATGATGCTGATTTAAGAATACTTGAATAATTTGCTATACCATGGCGATTTACTAATACCTGGATGATTTGCTATATATTGTTGATTTACGAGTACCTGGGTGATTTACTATATCATTATGATTTAGGAGTACCCGAGTGATTTACTATATAATGGTAGTTTACAAGAAACTGGGAATTTACTATATCATGGTGATTTTAGAACACTTCTGTGATTTAGTATATATATATATATATATATATATATATATATATATATATATATATATATATAGAAGTACCGGGTGATTTATGGGATCCAGTGTGATTTCCTAGTAACCATATTATTTACGAATTTCGGTGTGATTCGCCGTTGACTTTTGACTACGGTGATCGTTTACAACTATTGGGGTGATGATTTAGTAGCCCGGGGGGGGGGAGGGGTTACTAACATTATGCTCATTTATTAATACTCGGCTGACGTACGAGTAACGGGTTCGTTTACTATTACCGGGAACCAGGTCATTTACTAGTACCGGTGTCATTTACTAGTATACCGTTGATTTGAGAGTACACATGTGATTTACTGGATTCATGAGTGCCTTGTTGATTTAATTGTGGTAAGGAGATTAACTAGTACCGGTGTGTGCTTTTCTAATGCCGGAGTGATTTATGAGTAACTGGGTGATTTACACGTACTCGGTGTTCTATTAGAACCCGGGTGGTTTACAAGTAGTCATGAAATTTGCTAATACTCTGGTATTTTACTAGTACCGGCGCGATTTGCGAGTCACGGGGTAATATGCATACCAGTATCCATGATAGTTATGTGTTCCTTGAGAACCTAAAGTAATAAGGAAAAATGGAACTAGTATTCACCATCCCTTGCGTTAACACTTATAATAAAGAAAAATAAGAAGGATGAAGAAATGGGAGGGAAATGAATGACAGACAGATGAAAGGAAATGAAGGATGAATAAAAGAATCGTGATAAAGGTTAAGGATGACATAGACTACCAAAGAAGCCTCATTGATCTTATTTCTTTTGAACTCTGTTATTCCTAAATGCTTGGACCGAGAGAAGGTATTACACCGGGGTATTAAGTTTGGGAGGGGGGGGCAAAGAACCCATTCTAGAGGCTGCCAGGAAGGGCACAGCCGCCGACATTTGGGGTTGACTGTGCTCACCTGCATAAAGGTTTCTCCGGACGGATAAAACTAGTTCCTTCCAGTATTTGTTCTTTTTTATTATTATTATTATTAGGCCAATCAACACGAATTTACTTTCGAAGTTCTTTTTAGCTGATTTAGGACAATTTTGATGCCCTGAATCTAAAAATCACATTGGTTTTGATCAATCAAGTCAACTCTTTGATTTATCGCCACATGGTGTCTTTTACGCTTTCTGTGCGTATGGGATGGAGGAGAGCGAGGTCAACATTACACGAAGAAGCACCACTCGGTGATTTGTTTTCCTGGCCGGCGTGCCCACGGGACTCAGCGCCCTGTACTGCCCCAGCTTAGCCTCTTCTCCTTCTTTCTGACACATTTGTCTTCTTTTCATTCTTCCTTCCTTTCCATACAACCTCTCTCACAACTTTCTCTGGTCAGCCTCTAATTTCATAGGGTAGACGCCGACCAGCTTCCTCTAACACAACCATTCGGGATTAGGGTTAAGGAGACAAAAACCCCTCTCCCCTGAGCTCCGGTTTAGGCTGGTGGGTTTTTAACAACCTACTTTACCCCAACCCTCGCCTTATTCACACCCTTTCTCTTTCCTTTCACTGTCTATCATTTTTACGCCGAGCCTAAGGTAGAACCGCCATGCCGAAGGGCTACCTAACCACTGGGCGGGAGGTGTGGTCCTAAATGGCGGCAGTCGGCTTTTGCCTGCCCCGTGTCCACCCCTTGCAGAACGAGCTACTGCGTGGGGTGGCGTCAGTCTTACTAATAGGGTCAACATGCCCGATGATGAGAACCATCCCCCCCCCAAACAACCTTTCTCCACTTCCCCTCACCACCGTCGGAGCCCCCCTTGGGTAGCTCCACAGTAGAAAAGAAGGCGACTCCAACTTACTAGCGGCAGTCTCCCCTTTACTTTCCCAGGGGAGGGGCAAGAAAGCACGTAGGGGCCCATAATTGACCACTCCAGGTGGGAGCGACTCGATAAAGCGATTTCCCTTAGGGGGCGAGAGGTGACAGGGCTCGTCGGTACGTGCCCTCTCCTGCTGGCGCGCATAGCAAGTTTACAGGGTGTCACTGTACGTGCCCACCTCTCCTTCCCGACGGATGCCGGCTCACCGGACCAAGAATACAAGACAAAAGGTTCCTCGATTCCTTGGGGATGACGGGAGCACATGGATGCCCTCCCTGAGATGGACATTGGCCTTGAGGTGGCCCAGCCCTAGACGATAGGATCTTCTATGGGGTAGAACCCGGGCTCGATGCCAAGCAAGCAACCCGAGTCTGCCCCTATGCAAGAGCCTCCTCAGATGGCTTGGACATTACAAGGAGAGGAGGAACTTCCTTCTCCGGCTGGTACTTCCCTGACAGCTCAAACCTTCTCCATTTCAAAGAAGGATCTTGCCGAGGCCGGTCTATCTGGCCTAAAGGCGCCTACCGGCGGAAAAGAGAAGGGGGTTCATTCCCGGCCCTCCTCTCCTAAGAAGACAAAGCACATAAAAGAGATAAAGAAGACTTGCGCCTCCTCTCCCTTCGCAAGATACACGAGGACGGAGGGGGCCGTTGCCGTTTCGGTATGCGACCAAACCAAGATAGGCTCTTTCGGACCTGGTGCTCACCCCGGTGGGGCGTTCCATACTAAATCAAAAGTGCGCAGAGTGGAGCCTGGATTACCAGACGTTTTCGAGCCCGCTGGCTTCAAACGCTTCCTAGTTATTCGCATGTTAGCTAGTGGCCACATGAACCTCAGAGAAGAGCTCTAGCTAGCGTAATAATAGTTAGAGAGCAGAAGGTGACCCGATTCTCGGACGGGAGCCTTTTGGCGAATGCGTCGAACCCCTGCGAGGCGGCCATGATTAGTGCCACACTATATCATAAACTTCGTGAAAGGAGTGGTTTATGCGAAGGAACTCGTGGACTACTCTATTGAGTAGTCCACGAGCGGTCAAAGTCGAACAGGTGATGAGAAAACAGGGAGGGACCTCTAGACCCACACCTACACTCTTCGTCACATTCGACTGTGACAAGCTCCCTGAGTCAGTGCGTACTGGGTAAGGCATTTGTGCCACTGGCGCGGAGGTGCTACTACTGTCACAGCTTAGGCCATACTACGTGCTCCTGTGGACTTAGAAATTCGGGGTTACTCGAAGTTTGTGTAATTTATTTCAAGGCCATACACAATATGTCCAAATCGGGTGTGGCCAAGTGTGTGGATGGCGAAGAGCTGCACCCCTCATCTTCGAAGCAATGTGGCGCGTATCTCCTTCAGAAGGAAATCCTGACCGTTTAGGCTAGGATCCTTTATCATTTCGCTAGTATAAGGACTTGGTCCTGGCACTCCAGGCGCTCCCTGGGAGGTCTTATGCCTCAATGTTGTCAAAGACACACTCTGCTCCTAGCCGCTCCAGGCCTACGAACACGGTCGTTTCCGCGCCCATTCAGAACCCTTTTGCGGGTTCTCCCCACTTCGGGTGCTCCACTGGTAGAGCTGGCGTCATAAATGGTTTACACCCAGCCCCGGCTAAAACTAGGGTTTCCCCTACTTCCCTCGGCGTTACCGTTTCCCGTGAGGCGAAACGGCCGTGCACCTCCACCAAGTCGTTAGACTCGCAGGAGGTAACACCCCTAGAGTTGTTCGTGAGGCCATCTTCCGGGGTTTGTAAAGCTGCCTCCAGAAAGGAGGACCCTACTAAAGGAGTTTGGGCTCCTACTCCCACACCGAGTGCTAGGCTTGGTGACCCGTAGGGGGCGGATCATCCGAAGGAGGGAACACTCCCTCCGAAGCCAGGCCGCCTACATTTGGTGTCGAGGCGGAGAGAGGAAAAGACTCGTAGAGCGAGCTCAACCTCCCCCAATATGTCCTCGAAAGCAACAGTACTTTCAGCGCAATGGCTGCCCAACAGCGTCCGGAGCTCTGCCTTCGGGAAGCTTAGGGCCATTACCGTGAAGGTCTTCTCTTCAAAGAGGGCCCCTGCATCTCCTCTGAGCAAGGCCTTGAGGTCATATTCCTTCAATGGAATTGCCGTGGACTCCTGTTCAACTGGGCTGAGCTGCGGCTGCTTGTCTCCTCCCGTTCCCCGTTAGCTATCTTTTTACAGGAGACCATGTTGGACGCGTGCCACCTGCCCACCCTCCCGAGGAATAAGGGTTAATGAACCACACCACCATGAGATGATGTCCGGGCAGGAGGATGCGACATTTACCTCCGGCATGATGTCTCCGTTCTTCTTTTCACTTTAGATACCTCATTTTAGGCAGTAGCTGTGCAGCTGCACCTGGATATGAGGTATACTGTTATTTCTGCGGACATTCCATCGTCAGTCGACTTCGACAAGGAGGCCCTTTCTCTTGCTCGTAGACTTGAACGGGAGACATCTCCTCTAAGGAGATTACTCGATCAATCACAGGGGTCAGGTCTTTGCCGATCTGATCGACGAGCTGGAGATGGGTGTCCTAAATGTGGATGAGTTTACGCATCACTGCCAGAAAACTGCTTCATTTTCCTGCCACAATCTATCTTTGGACTCTTATAATGTAAAGCCTGATTTGGGGTGTGGAATAGTCGATAAACTCCATGGTAGTGATCACTTTCCCATCCAAATATCATTTTCTGAGCCACTGCCACCCGAGAGTCCGCCCGGTGGTGCTTGGCGCGGGCACGGTGGTCCCAATTTCCGGAAATGACTGACTTCTATGTTTCAGTCGAGGAGTGATGGTCCCTAGATGATGGCGTTGAGTTCTTCTCCGGTATCATCGTCGACGTGGGACTAATTACTATTCCTCCAACGTCTGAAGGCCGTCGAGGGACTTTACCTCCAGAGGCTGAGAAGTCTCCAACAACAGCTTTACTCTGAGTGGGTTGCATTCCACTCTCGCTTCGTGAGCGTGCACCCCCCTGGTCCAGACAATATGATGTACGCCATGCTTCGACACCTGAGTGAGCGAGGCATGTAATTTCTGTTAAATTTTTTCATCAGGATCTGGGTAGAGGGTATCCTCCCCGATTCCTGGCGAATCACTACTGTGCTCCCTTTCGTAAACCGGGAAGAGATTACTCTACCAAGGCCGTTTTCCACCCAATCTCTCTTAACCTCCTGCATATGCAAGTTTATGGACACCAACAGGCAATGAACCGCGTCTCTTTCTCTGTCGAAGAGCATAGGTATAGGTTTGCATTGGCCAAGACTAAGGTGGTGCACTTCTGCCACCATCTACGGCTCCACCCTGACCTATATTTGTTTCCAAATTGGGTTCGCCTTGAAGTCGTTGCCTCGCACCGTTTCCTAGGTCTTGTATATTCGCAGCCTTAGGGTATCTTGTACCCGCACCATGGATATTCTTCATTTTGTGACGTTCAGCGCCTGGAGCGCTGATAGGGCTACTGCCTTACCTTTTATCGATCATGTGTTTCTTCAAAGCTCGACTACGAATGCGAGTTTTATGCATCTACAGCCAACCGTATATTGCGGAAGGTGGACTTGATCCACTGCACCGGCCTTTGCTTGGCAACTGATACTGCAGTGCGCCTAAAATCTAGACTAACTCCAATCGATCCAATCCGCTTCCTACACTAATCCGGACGTGAAAAATCGAAGGAGAATGAAACGGATTGTATGTACAGTCCTTTACTAACAAAAAATGCAATAATATTTACAATGAAAAATAAATAAGTCCTACTTAGAAATATTATTGATCAATCCTAAGAACAATGAAAAATAATCAAGTAACCCAAATAAAATTGGGACTCACGTGGTACAAGGTACAACAGAAATATTTGTATTGAAAACTAGCGCCTCCGAGTTTGGAATGAGATAACTGACCTGTTACAGTTGTGTGGCTATTTTAAGCCCTCCTTCCTTAAAGCTAAACTATTTTACATTCTCAAGTAAGACAGAGCACGGCCTGGAACCTTTCTCCTATACTAGTGGCCTTAGGCTTTGATAATATTCTATCGTTATAGTTAGCTTCTACTACAAGGGTAAATTTACATCCTGGTCCTTTTTATCTCTCCAAATTATGGCGCCTGGAAAGAAAAACCATCTTATAATAACATGCTAATGAATTAAAAAAAAAACAACAAAGAAAACAAACCCATTCCCATTCGCACACATTCTTACACATTCTCTACGTCGGATGCTCTGCTCCGACAGGAAAATGCATTCTGCGAGGCCTCCCTTCGTAGACAGCAATACGTCACGGTGTTTTTCGATCTGGAGAAGGCCTATGATATCGCATGGCGATACGGTATCATGGAGACTCTCTACACGATGGGGGCGAAGGGACGCCTCCCAATCTTCATATCTGAATTTTTGCGAGATCGTCGATTTTGCGTACGGGGGGAAGGGAGCCCTCTCCGGCCCATCGGAGCAGGAAGAGCGTGTCCCGCAGGAAAGTAGCCCCAGTGTCGCACTCTTTGCCCTGAGCATCAACGGCATCACCTCGGTGCTGCCGGAAGATGTTCTTGCTACGCTCTACGTGGACGACCTTTCGATCTCTTTTGGCGCGGCCAGATGCCTGCTTTGCAGCGTCGACTCCAACAGGCATTAAAACACGTCTATCGCTCTGCCTAAGCGCACAGGTTTCGGTTTTCCTCGGCCAAGACTAAGGTGGTGCACTCCTGCCGCCATCCACGGCTCCACCCTGACCCAAAATTGTTTCTTAATGGGGTACGTTTGGAAGTGGTGGAATCGCACCGTTTCCTTGGTCTTGTATTTGACCGACGCCTCACGTGGGAGGCTCATATTCGCAGCCTTAGGGTTTCTTGTACTCGCCCCATGGATATTCTCCGTTCCGTGACCTTCAACGCTTGGGGCCTGATAGGGCTTACGCCTTACTCCATCCGCAGCTGATTTCTATGAGAGACGCCAGTCATACCCTAAGCCTTTTGAATTTAGGGCTAGGAAACTCCTTTGAGAGCTAGATTAGGTCTCGGGCCGGTGGCGCCCCTGGTTTTGCCCAGGACGCCACCCTGGAGGGTACCACATTTGGCTATTTGTCGACACGCCGGGAGTAGTGCGTTAGACTATTTTGGAGCACACCTCTTGTCACACTGGAACCGTGACAGTATATACAGATGGATCCAGGTCCCAGGAGGGGGTCGGCTTCCACACCGTATCCCCTCTGTTTGAAGTCAGCGGAGCTCTGCCAGGCGCTGCGTCTGTATTCACGGCCGAGCTGGTGGCAATACACCACTCGGTAAGGGAGATTACGCGATGTGCCCGGTTAGGGGACCGGTTGTGATCTATAGCGACTCACAAAGCGCCATGAGTGCCTTTGGGGCATTGGAATCTCCGCATCCCCTAGTTTGTCATATCCGTGACACCACGGTTTTCGCAAAACCGGGTGGATGTCGAGATTATCTTCTGCTGGGTTCCTAGACATGTAGAAATTGCGGGGAATGAGCGCACCAATGAGGGCTCCAAAAGGTCCGTGAGGACTCGACGACTGGATCAGCGTTTTGCTCTTCCTCACACCGACTACATGGCAGGAATACGGGCAGCTCTTGGGGTTTCTTGGCAAAGAACATTAGAGACGGTCGAAGGGAACTTAAAGTTGCGTGCCATTGCGCCGCGACTGTTTCCATGGACCTATCCCCCAATGCCCCAAGGGCTTCAGGTTGCTTTATGTCGTCTCCAAATTGGACCCACTCGTGGGACACACCGCTATTTGATGGAGCGCTCGCCTGCGCCCTACTGTGGGGACTGCGTTGTCCCCCAGACTGTTCGGAACATTTTTGCTGAATGTCCCAGTCTGGGCGATCTCCGCGCATGTTACCTGTCCCGGTACCTGGGATGGGCGGGGTCGCTATCACCTGTCCCTTGTACTCGGGACGAGTTCGTGCACACCGACCTGTGGATATTTAGACTTTTTGGAGGAGGCCGGCCTTCTTCCCTTTATTTATATAGTTGTTTTTTTCTTATTTTAGGAGGTCGCATGTTCCTGCGCCGTAGGGAGGTGGACCTCCCCCCGACGCCGGAGCTTGCTTCCTGCTTATTACCTTTTTTTCTTTGTTTTATTTTTATTTATCGTTTTTTATTTTTTTTTATCATGCTCTTTTTTTAAGATGCCTAATTTTAGGCAATGTTGAATACGGCGACTGGTTTTGCCTCTCTTCCTTTTTCCGTAAAGTCATGTCTAATATTCCTCCACACATGTATTGAGTTTATGTCAGGGACTGACTCGGTTAGAAAGTGGCTTGATGGGGCTTTAGGCCTCTCATTCTTCTTTTTTTTTACATTTTGCAGTATGAGGGGAAGGCCCCCATCTTCCATAAACATTTTCTTTTTCAATTTGATCATTTGAAAACACTGGTAGAAATCCATCTTTAAGAATGAAATGTATTCTTCCGTTTCGATTTTGCCAGCACGTTCACTCCCTCATTCAAAATTGCTCTCTCAATATAGCAGAATAACCACCATGCTTCGCCATTAGATGCAACCTGTTTATGTCATACTCCTGAAGGATGAATCTCCAAACCCACATCCCTCCATTGTCTGAAAGTTGAGCAAAACTTGATTAGTTAGGTAAAAAGTTCTGTTATACTAAAATTCGAGTCTTCTCGTTTATTTCATCAGCCCATTCATTTCTGACATGTCCATAATATCCATACAATAACCACGAGGTTGATTAACAGAATGTAAATAAAGGAGAAGGAAAAAAAGAACAATAAATTACCTTTATTTCATAATTCCGTGAAAAAGGTCATAGACGTCAAAGACTGAAAAAGAAATTAATAAAGGTCATTTGCGCGATCAAAACAAACGGAAATTTGGAAGTTTTTGTCCTTTAGATTGGTTTTAGGTGTGGTTCAGATGCCTGATCCATCGTTTTGACACCTACAGAATTTACAGGACCTTGAAATCTTTAGGTCCTTTCCCACAAAACGCGCAAATGGTCAAAACATCTCGTGGACTCCCCCGGCGGATGATAGAGAACGAAATCGTCGGGAACCCCCTCCATAAAAGTTGAAGATTCACTTTTGCTCTTTTTTTTCTATAGTTCAATGCCGAGTTGTCTATAAGTGAACAAGACATGAAAAAAATAAAATAAATAGTTTTCATCATTATGCAAACATGTCCTATCGCGAGTGAAGTTAAATTGCTTGCTTTGCGGGACAGAGCGATAACACTGTTATCGCTAACCTCTCGAATCGACTCCCCCCCCCCTTCCCAACATACACTTCTTCCATCGCCCACATCAACCGTAAAAAGAAGCGGAAGGTAACAATTGAGAAACAGATGACGTGTTCTACTTATGCTAGTTTATAGAACGGATCCGTTAAAGGTAAAAAGAAGAAAGTCAAAACCCTCGAGTCTCCTCCATGGTAAATAAAATTGCAACTGAATTAGTTAAAGTAATGTCGCTAACTTAAAATAATATTAATGTAAGTATAATTATTTTGAAAACCTCTTACATAACTCAAAATCACTTTTCGACATAACCTTTGAATTAATCAATTATTTCATTAATAACTGATTTCAAACTTGTTCCCATATCATTGTGCCATACCCTGACTCAGCACTTTATCCGGAAAGAATAATAAAGATAGAATTAAGGATAACCCTTATTTAATTATGATTACAATTGGGATTATTGTATGGCGGTCTTCATTGCACGCCTGAAAGCACTGATGAATGGGGACTAGCGCATCGCGGCAGGCAGATCATTCCACATTCTCGGAGCAAATATATATAAAGTACGATCGCCCATGCAGCACAGACGACTACGGGAACAAGCAGTAGATAGACAGAGCCATAGTTTAGAGTTCACATAGCTTAGGGTAGGTTGAGGGAAGGAAAGGGGTAGGATAGAAGTGCGGCATTTGAGGTCGTATGTGTAAGAAGTAGTTTGAAGGCGATTTTGTATCGAATGGGACCCAGTGCTGTTCGAGAAGCAGTGGCGTTTAATGAGAGAAACGCCCCCCAAGGATAATAACACCATAGGATGCAGGTTTTTGAAACAGTGGTAGAGGTTGAAAAGTCGAGGCCTGTGATGAGACGAGAAGAGAATTGGAGTAGTCAAGGCAGGAGGTGGCAAAGGCATTGGTGGCAATCTCGAAGCTGTTGTGGTCGAATTGGAAGGGGATGCAGCTGAGATTACGAAACAACAGAAGAATTAGAGACGTTAACAAAGTGAGTTTTGAGAGATAACTGACTATCAAAGGTGACGCTCAGATTTTTTTTACTCTATGGGAAAATGGTGCAGGGAGGTGCCAAGGTTTAAGATAAAATACAATAATTCTGCATCCAGCCACACCTGAGGTAGTGCTCCCAGTATTACCTCCGTTTGGCTATGGGTGAGTTTCCGAAATTTTTCCCAGATTCCTTCCTTGATGATAATATTAGCGGAGATTACGTTTCTAATAGTCTCAGTAAACGAAACTAGGGAAAAGGAGAGATAGATTTGCGTGTCATCACCATTGAAATGAAATGATAGACTAAGATAAAACATACGAAAACCAATGGGAAGAAGATAGATGCAAAACAGAAGGGTACCAAGTACTGACCCTTGCGGAATACCAAAACCTACCTCCGCTGATCGTTATATATCATTTCCAATATGAATACATTGAGTACGGGATGAAAGATACGAGCGGAACGAGTTAAGAATAGTTCCAAAGACACCGAATATTTCACGAAGAGAAACAGTGTAGGCAACACTGTAAAATAATGCTAAGAGATCTAGAAAGGCCAGAATGGGAGGTTAACTTGTTCGGCCGTATGACGGAGGTTGTCTGTTACAGGTAGGAAAGGTGTTTTAGTGTTGTGTTTTGCCTTAAAACAAGGTTGAAAAATCTCATTTTCGTTGTAGGGGGGACTGGTGGTTTTGAATCCGGACTGACACCGTCCTTTTAAGGACTTTTTAAAGTAATTGGAGGTGAGAGAGTGGGCGGTAGCTTATAGGGTTCTTAAATTTTTAGGTTCGGTTTCTTTAGGGCAGGGCGATCAGCAGCGTGTTTTAAGTCAGATGGTACTATTCCTGGCAGGATAGAGACATTAAAAATATCAGTGAGTTAAGGGAAAAGAACTTGAAGAAACTGGCGCTAAATACTTGAAGGTATAATTTTAGGAGTAATTAGGTCTTTTTCGAAGAGTGAACTAGGGAGTTTAATTGCTCAGGGACACTGGGGTGAGAGAAAGAAGTTCGAGTGGGGGAGTAAAAAGGGAAGTTACCCAGTCGGGAGGAATTGAGTCAGATGGTATGCCAGAACGATCTTGTGGAAAAATAAGGCAGATGATTCATCATAAGAGGTAGGGGAAAGAGACTAGGGTTTCCGAAGGAAGAAGAAATTAGTCAAAAGGTTGAACAAAATGTGTGGTTTGTCTGCAAGGATTCTGCCGGTGTGGGCATCGCGATACGAGCATAGGAGGGCAGCGTAGGATTGAGTAGAAATAGAGTAAGCTACGGAAGCTGTTGATGCGTCTGCACGATTAGAAAAGCAGCCCGAAGTTGTCGCTCGCAGGCTTGTCTCTGTTTTCTTGGTATTTAAAATAGTTGCAGAGAACCACTTGTCGGCGAGACAACCGAATATTCGACTATTACGCTCTGCTGACAACCTTCGGATAAAGCATTTTTACTTGCTTAGTAACGGACTTTGAGCACCGCTTACATAGAAGAGCGCCTATTCTGGAAGTCTTACAGTGAATCCCGCTTCAACCTTCGAAAAGAGAGATACTTATTTTTCATCGAAGACCATAATTCAATGAGGGCTTAAGCACCCCTCTGCTCCCGTCCATCGCCCTGCGTGTGAACCTGCTCGGATGTCTGCCATTCATTGATTTCGCCTAAACTATGCCGGCCACTTGGACTGACATAATTAAGGACTTATGTGAAAATTGGTTTGAGGCCTAGCCCACAGCGGAAGCGTAAGTCAGAAATTATCTCGATACTGGGGCATAACTGCGAGTCCCGGACGGAGGAGAAATCCTCATCGCCCGAGGGATCCGGCCAGAATCATAGAGGGAAGTACACCCGTCTCTATGTAGTTGGATGCAGTTATGGCGTAAGTACCCGAGATGGGGTGGCAAAACTTTAGCGGTCGTTGATTCGGCCGCTACTGTTTTTTTTCTTTTTTTTACAGCCCATCTGGCGACTGCCCACTTGGGCATAAGTCGCCGGACACACGACAGCCTAGAACTAGGCTACTTTAGAATAAGAATGTGTAAACATAATCATAAAATTGGAAAAAAAATAACAATTAGGAAACAATCTCCGACGTCGGGGGGGAAATCCCCCTCACCCTGGCGCAGGAGCGTGCAACCAACGGAGAGAAAAAAAAAAATAAAATAAAAACTACTTAAATGAAGGGGAGAAGCCCGGCCTCCCCCCAAAAGTCAACAAGTCCACAAGTCAAAGTGCACGAACCCATCCCGACTACAAGGAACAGGCGGTAGCGACCCCGCCCATCCCGGTACCGGGACAGGTAACGTGCGCGAAGATCACCCAGACTGAGACATTCGACAAGAATGTGCCGAACAGTCTGGGGAACGACGAAGTCGTCACAATAGGGCGCAGAAGAGTGCTCCATCAAATAGCGATGCGTCACACGAGTGTGTCCGATTCGGAGACGACAGAGAGCAACCTGAAGCCACCGCGGAATTGGGGGATAGGTCCATGGGAACAGTCGCGGCGCAATGGCACGCAACTTTAAGTTCCCTTCAACCGTCTCCCATCTTCTTTGCCAAGCAGTCCGAAGAGCTGCCCGGCTACTGCATCAAGTCCACCATAATTTACCCCTCTTGAGGTTCCCACTCGAGATCCATCTCATCCATCCATCACCCATCATTCTGGCAGCAAACGAGCGGGGGAACAACAGGAAAATGGACGGGGGCGTTTCTCCTCCTTTATTGGACTCGTACCCAAACCTACCTTCACCATCCTTTACCACGTCATAACTTTCTTTTTCACTCCAAAAACACAATAACTACACTTTGGTTTCAGCAAAAAGAAGGCATCACAAGAGGACAACGAAGACTATGGAGACCCTCACTAAGAGGGTCCCCCTAAGGACCATGTCCGGAATGAAGACCCCCGACAAAAAGCACCTATGCGAAACCTTCTACATCGAACTGAAAGTGGCACTAGTGAAACTTATTGAAGTTTCATCTGGTTTCATCGCCATGTGTGCCGAGACCAAGGACGTGGACCGGCTCCTATCAGAAGAGGGAGCGAGAGTCCTAAGGAACACTGGCCTAGAAGCCAAAACCCCTCCACAAGTGGCAGCAAACAGAAGCGTGATCTGCCGCAAAGTGGAGAGCTGGGTGGGTGAGCATAAACCCGAGGAGCTCAAGGAGGAGATTACCAAGAGTAATCCCTGGCCCAAGTTCGGGAAATAATAAAATTTCGCGAACACACCAACGTTTTCAAAATAACTTTCGCTACCACAGAAATAGCAAGAAAAGCAACACAGAATGGAATACTGGTATTCAATATGAGAATACCAGGCGAAAATATTCAACAAGAAAAATTTAATAGCATACAAATGTGCTTTGTATGCTATAAACTCGAAGAACACACGACATCGACATGCCCGGACAAAAACAAACTGTGGTGAAGTGAATGCGCCACAGAAGGGCACCGATTCGACAAATGCAAAAGCACCAAGAAGAGATGCTTAAATTGCACAGGGGAACACAGGACCATGGCCCTGAACTGCCCCAAGTGCCGCGAAATTATTAATAGAAAGGAAGAAGAAGAGAGGAAAGCCAAAGAAATTACATACGTAAACGCCGCCAAGAAGAATGCGGAGATAAAACCTGCATATGCACTTGCACAAATGAGCATCACCAGAGATTTGAGTGTAATACCCAGCTGCTACAACCAGGTACTGAACGCTCTCCTAAAGGCAAATAATCTTCCTTCAATAATCATGCCTGAAGACCCCGAATGCTCCAAGGCATTCAAGGACTCAATCATAAAGAATAATAGCGTCATGTCTGGATTAGAGGAGATTATTGAAGCTCCCTCATCGGAGGAATCTGAAAAGGACGACGAAGAGAAAAAGGATGAAAGTGAGGAGGGATCCTCCTTTTCTGACAACAAAAATGGCCCCTGCACCCATACAAGAGCTACGAAGAGCAGGTCCAAAACCCCGAGTCCCCCTCCGAAAAAGGAAAACCCTGGGCCAAGTAAAACCGCCCAGCCATCCCCCAAGAAGAAGAAGAATAAGAAGAAACATAAGTAAAAACAATTCACTATGTTACGGAACGCACTGAAGATACTGGAAATTAATACCAACGGCTGGACAACGAAAGGAATTCTTTACGGAAATGTATTCAGGGAAATTGATGCGGACATCATCTTAATTTCAGAACACGGGATCGACACGCGTAAAGCAGAAATGAAAATCTGGAACTACGATGCGTTGATCACAAATTATTCGCAGGAGCAGTTCGACGGAGCCGCTATTGCAATAAAGAAAGGGATTAAATACAAGCAAATAAGAAATCTATAAGAATCCTACCTCGCGATTGAGGTGGAACTCGACTTAGGAAAGTTGGTCATTGCTACCGGATATCAACCGCCAAGGAGAGATGTTACCAATTCACACTCTCACTGGCCTATTTGGCAGAAGAGCCCCCACTGTGTTGGAATCTGAACGCCAGATGCCGAGAATCCGGTTACAGGACGTTCAACGGTATAGGAAGAAGCTTAGACCTGTTGCTGTACATAAATATTGCCCAGCGGATAGGCCTTGACTTCCCCACCTATGTCAGAGCACGATGTGCCACAAAACCAGACATCTGTCTGGCGAATCGTCAGCTGCCATTCAATTACTACATGGAACCAGTCCAGGAACCATGTAGTGACCATATAGGGATCCTACTCACTATCAACAGGAACCCTAGACAAGTTCCAGCTGTAGTGAGAACAAACTACTAAAGAGTAGACTGGACACGGTACGCGCGCCTTCTCGAGGCCTACGATCCGCCCAACTTGGACGAGGCAATTCTCGAGGAGATTGACGAGGCATTCGACGACCTCAATATCCATTTTATCAAGGCAGATAGAGCTTGTATCCTTAAATCCGAGTATATGACCATCTATACTGACGAATGAACCGAATATATGAAGGAATTATACCGTAAGCTGAAGTTATTGTATGAAATCAACATCGTGAATGCGTCAGTTCACTCAATGCAGCGAAGTAAAGAATTCAAAGAAGAATTGAACCAGTTGATCCTCGAACAACAGAGTAGAAGATGGGAGGACGCGATCGATAGCCTCGATCACGAAACGACTCCCAAAGAATTTTGGAAAAAGATCCGAAATCTCAAAGGATCGACTGGGAGGAAGAAGCAGAAGATCGAGCTACAAAAGGAAGATGGAAACATCGAAACAGAAGAAGGGAGAATTGAAGAGATATTCCGAAGTTATTGAGAAAATATCTTCAGTATAACTGAAGAGGCAAACGAAGACTATGACCTAGATTTGAAAGCAACATCATCAACGAGTTTAACGAACAAATACACAAGACGCACCCTCACCACCAGGTGGATAGACAGCGCGACGGAGACGCCGAGATTACCGAAGAAGAACTGATCGGCGCGCTCTGCTCATTCCATCAAAAAGCCCCAGGACAATCGGGGCTTACAAAGCTTAACTTTGAAAAGTCAACAGCCAATGTCATCGAAGGGATGAGAAGAATATATAACGCCTGTCTGAACGCGGGATACTTTCCAGATGCCTATAAAACGGCTAAGATGATTTTCTTGCCTAAGCACGGAAAGAACCTAACGTTGAAGGAGAGCTATCGGCCAATTTCACTTCTAGAATTTAGCGGGAAGCTCTTCGAGATCCTCAACATTGACTGGTGTCTCACCTGGAGGAAAACTCCCTCTACAACCCACACCAATTCGGGTTTAGGAGGAAGCAAACTACGGAGATGGCGATTAATGTCATCACAGAAAAGCTAGCCCAACCATAACAGGAAAAGAGTTGCGGGGACATTGGTTGTCGGGATGTATCAAAGGCGTTTGATAAGGTGTGGCAACGGGGAATGCAGTACAAGATCTTACGACTGGGCCTAAGTGAAAACTTAGAAAGAACTCTCTGTGACTATGTCATGGAGAGAGCGGCGTACATCAGTTTAGGGTCCACGTATAGACCAAAGTTTCCGCTCACTGTGGGCCTCCCGCAGGGGAAGGGGGTGCCTGTTCCCGACTCTCTACTTGATTTACACCGCGGATGTCCCAGCCCCTGTAAGCTCCCCTTGCCTCAACATTCAATTCGCCAATGATTTCACCCAGATAAACAATTGTCCATGGAGGAATGCACCTTGGCAAGCTCGTATGACAGCAGCAGAAATTGAAAATCTTAACACCTACGAGGCCTGGTGGAAGATCCGCACCAACCAGGGAAAGTTCAAAGTAGTCCCCATAGGTAGGAGACTACTTTACGACGTCAGGGTGGGGGATATACGATATCCCTACACCATGGAGTGCAAAGTACTCGGAAAGAAGATTATCTCATCCGGGTACAAGAAGAACGCCCAAGAAAGAATCACTAAGGTCACTGTTGCAGTCAAGACTCTATATAGGTTCAGAAATCTTCGTCAAAGCAATAAGAAAAAGATCTACAATGGACTTGTAAGATCGACGCTGCTACACTGCTTCCACCCTCTCGTGTTACTCGAAGACACAAAGGAGGATACTACAAGTAGTGCAGAATAAATGTACGTACCTAATTACAGGTACACGCAGATTAGAAAGAAGACGCCAAGAAGAGCTGCACCGGGAGGTGGGGTTAAGTCCCATTAACATTGTCATAGAAGAACGGATAAGGAGTATGCTGGAAAAGGCTAATCGTGAATTGGACGATGAATTCGTCCAAATGATTGACCAGAATAGAAGAGAAATAAGTCGCGCCAGATTTCCAAGCTCTGCAGGGGTTTTAGCTGGCGGAGCAGAAGTGCCGTTTTACGCATGATAACAGAAATGTTTTTGCCCTAAACCAATATAAAGAAACCTGACTAAGAAAAAGCTAACCTAACTATGAAACTTCACTGATTACTACAAATTCACCGATGAAGATCGAAATTACCAAAGAAGACATCCACGAAGAAACAAAAAACAAAAATTACACACATTACAAAATATACGCAAAAACAAAGACACTAAGCAAAACAATAGAGTAAATAATAAAGCAATTATTACCACAACAACAAATGCGCATATCATATCCAAAGACATTAATTGATTTTGAAAACAAATTGGCTTGAACGTCATATTTTATATATATATATATATATATATATATATATATATATATATATATATATATATATATATATATATATATATATATATATATATATATATATATATAATGAAAAATTCACAAAGTATCACGTGAGGGTGGCAAATGAATGTAATGTCCCGCCGGAAAAAATGAAAAGGTGTTTCCAAGTACTTTCGAACTTTATTAAGTTCCTTATCAAGGATAACTACAAGAAATAGTATTACATTAGAGGTATATATACGAAAAAAAAGTATGAAAGACCGCCTCAAAAACAAGAAATCGCCAATGAGGAAGAGGGAAGGGAGAAGGTAAAAAAACACATTCAGAATTACAAGAAGCAGGTAGTAAGGTCAAACTAAGTCGAAGGAAAGGGTAACAGATTCAAAGAAATGGAGATAGCCTAACGAGGGAGATTATAAGACACGATGAGCAAAAGGGGGGAAAAATACAAAGTACAAAACAAAGCAGTGACAATTAAAAAATAAAAAATAATATTACAAAATTAAAATAAAATAGGGGCCACATAACTAAAGAATGTATATAAAAAAAAACTAGGAACGCCAGACAAAACTAATTTCTTTGAGTATTAATCTTTTAATTATAGCAACTATTTTATATAAACCAGGGAAAAGATTAAAATTATCACATTGGCTTATAAAAGCACATTCAATGATATTCCTTTTTATAGGGTCATTGGAACGATAAATAAATTTGGCCGAGTTCCAGTTAATTAGATGGTCCTTATCTGACATGTGGACAAAGAAAGCACTGTTATCTTCCCCTATTCGGACATTATATTTATGTTGATTTATGCGAACAGAAAGTTGTTTACCTGTTTGTCCGTAATATTTACTTAGACAACCAGAACACTTAACTGAATAAACTCCCCCTCCTCGAAAGTACTTGGAAACACCTTTTCATTTTTTCCTGCGGGACATTGCATTCATATATATATATATATATATATATATATATATATATATATATATATATATATATATATGAATGCAACAAAGGAACTACAAAGAAACTACAAAACCAAAAAAAACTTAAAAGCGATAGGACTGATCACAAGGCTCTAATGTAGTATCACTTTGCACCCTTCCACACTATATTCTCTTTTCACCACTGGTCTACTTTCCGATGTCTGTCCACACACCCTTACTCTATCCCCTAACTACATATGCTCTTACACCACTTGTCGGCAAGTAGTGGGGGAGAAGGGGGCATGGACGCTAAAGCAAGAGGTGAGGATTCGAAAAAAGTGCGGAGAGCTGCAGTCATTTAACAAGAGACTAACCTTGATGAGTCCTGGAGGACGACTTCAATATACCTATATACTTTATTTTATAGTAAGTGGATGGCATGAATCTGTTTGATACTACATTCGATGGATAACATAGATTTTTTAAAAACTGAGCTCGTGTCGTGGAAATATCGCTAGGTCTAATATTTCAGACTCATCTAAGGGTGAAGGGAAACTTGAAGTGAAGGTTTGAGGCAGTGGATTTACCTTTATTTGAATGCGAAGTAATCCTATATGATTGAGACTACTAATTCGGATGCATACTATATTCATAAGAGATAAAGTGATTGGGATACCAAAAGACGTGAATATATTGGAGAATAAGATAGGATAGGTAAAAAATATTGTGGATAGGTGTAGTGCGTAATGTTAATGATATGGATGAAGAGAGAGAGTGATTATGCAGGTGATTTGGATAAGGATTATAAAGATTTGTGCCAAGTTGCCTTGCAAACGCTTTCGTTTTTTTTTTGTTTTTTTTTTTACTCTGCTTCCTTTGGTGTGTATTTGATTCTATCTGTAGCATTTGAGCCTTTGTTAATATTTGTTCATTTGAGTATTTGTTTCATTTTCCTTATGGTTTTACGTATTATTTTTTTCTTCTTTTTTTCGAGTTTCTAGTCATTCTATTGGGTTTTTATGGTCTCATCGGTTGTCTTTTTCAGTCGTCTGTTACGGTTTTCTATTCAGTTGTCAAAATCTGGTTGTTTATTTCAATTGTTTTTATCGGGGAGTTTCCGCTTCCGTTAAATTGTTTCCTATATCGGATTTGACGGATTTCAATTCCGTCTTGAATTTGGAAACTAATTCAGGGAGGTTTTTAAGTAATAATATATATATATATATATATATATATATATATATATATATATATATATATATATGTATATATATATATATATATATATATATATATATATATATATATATATATATATATATATATATATATATATATATATATTTATATATATATATATATTTATATATATATATATATATATATATATATATATATATATATATATATATATATATATATATATATATATATATATGATGAAAATTAATGCAATATCGCAAGAAAAGATGAGGAATTAAACCACATTCTCCGAAGACAATTTAATTCAGAACAGTTTCGGTGTATCTCACACCCTTTTTCAACTGACACTGGGCAGAAAATATAAGAGAAATGCATGTAAGCATAACACAAGATCCCCTCTTTTTTCCCCCAATCCCCTACTTGTGGCTAATCTTGGGGGAGGGGGGGGTTAGGCCTAAACATATTAAAGGGCTGGCATTTTACTATTTTGTTTATTTGCGATCTTATTACAGGATTAAAAGAAAATTGACCCTCAGATAGATTTAAATTAGGAACTTACGATATCAAGCTCGATTCTACGATTCTTCTCTTAACATAGTTAGCCGATTTAAATAACATTTTACTTCTATTGAAATCGATCGTATGATTCTTGTCTCTAACATGGCAAAATATTCCACTACTTTCGCTGCCGACTCTAATATCTCTTTTGTGTTCGTACAATCTCTTGTCTAGATTTCTCCCCGTTTCCCCTATATAAACTTTATGGCAATCGTTGCATGGTACTGCATATACTCCTATGTTATGATGTTCTTTGGGTTTCCTGGCCATCATCAATTGGTTTAAGGAATTATTGTATTTAAAGGCTAGATTAATACCCGCTTTTCCAAATATGTCCTTTAAACTATTTAATTTATTGTTAAATGGCAATGTTATACATTTGTTAAAGTCATTAGTGCGGGGAGGCGTATTACCATAGAATGTTTTCCTAGCTGCAAAATGGGCAGACGATATGAACCAATCGGGGTAATACAAATTAGAAAAAATGGTCCTGATAATGATAATTTCTTCATCTAAATAGGAAGGATGACATATTTTGTATGCTCTAAGGAAAAGGTTAGAAATTACTGATTTTTTAACAGTATTATCGTGAAACGAAAAATATTGAATATCGGCATTCAAGTGGGTTGGTTTCCTATACTCGTCAAGTTTTAATTCATGGTGATCTTTATTAATGAGGACATCTAAAAAGGGTAATCTATCATCATATTCCCATTCATATTTAAATTTGATGGAGACATGCAAATTATTCAAATTATTAAAAAAGGTATCAAAATCATGGCCATTAGGCCATACAGAAAATACATCGTCAATTTACCTTAACCATATAAAGTTAGGGGGAGAAATTGTGGGAAGGAGTTCAGTCTCAAAATATTCCATGAAGAGACATGCCAATATCGGAGATAAACTATTTCCCATGCTAAGGCCAAATATTTGTCTATAAAACTCATTATTTACTCGAAACACATCGTCAGAGAGACATAATTCAACTAGATCGATAAATTTACTCGTAGAAATGGGAAGATCCAAATTAAGTCTAGGCATGATTTCCCGCAGAAGGCCCATGGTTTGGTCAACCGGAACTTTGGTAAACAAAGAGTTTACATTAAACCTCGCAAGTTTTCCATCCGGCAATTGCAGGTGGTTGAGGCGGTCAACGAAATCTTGAGTGTTCATAATGTGTGCAGACGAGATTCTTCCAACTGCTGGAGATAAATGCTTGGCGAGCCATTTGGAGAGCTTATAAGTGGGAGAAATAATATTGGAAATGATTGGGCGTAAGTGACATCCCTCTTTGTGGGTCTTTGGGAGCCCATACATATAGGGAAGTGAAGGGTTCGTACTCCTGAATTGTTTGATTAAATCTGCGCTTTTCAATATTCTCTTCAATTTGTTGTTGAAATTGCTTGTTTTGTTATTGAGCGGGTCACTTTGTAGCTTTTCATATGTGTTCACATCGTTAAGAAGTTCGTTAAGTTTATCATTATAACTATGTTTGTCCAAAATGACTAACTGATTCGTTTTGTCGGATTTGGTTATAACAATGTTGTTATTAAATTTAAGTTTATCTAACGCAATCTGAAATCTTTTGGGAAAACCAATTTGGTCAGATTTTTCCGAATTTAGGGCACTAAGCATACAACCACTAAGAAATTCACCACTTATTTGCTCATTTCTATATATCTATCTATCTCTCTCTCTCTCTCTCTCTCTCTCTCTCTCTCTCTCTATATATATATATATATATATATATATATATATATATATATATATATATATATATATATATATATATATATATATATATATATATATATATATATATATATATATATATATATATTATATATATATATATATATATATATATATATATATATATATATATATATATATATATATATATATATATATATATATATATATATATATATATATATATATATATATATATATATATATATATATATATATATATATATATATATATATATATATATATATATATATATATATATATATATATATATATATATATATATATATATATATATATATATATATATATATATATATATATATATATATATATATATATATATATATATATATATATATATATATATATATATATATATATATATATATATATATATATATATATATATATATATATATATATATATATATATATATATATATATATATATATATATATTCACGAGGGGCGGTCAATAAGTTTTGCGAATTGGTAGGGCAAAACAGAGGAAGGGAGATGGCTGTTTGTGGGGGTGTTATGACAAGTTATGACAAGTCAGGACCTGCAGCCGCACGCTCCTGCCTCGTATATTTAAAAAGCAGTAGCTAATCGCAGATCGTCAGTCACAAATTTTTCAACAATGTAGAAGGTTGAGTACGGCGCAGTGATCAAATTTTTGACCAAGGAAGGCAAGAATGCAAAAGAGATCCATGAACGCATGGTTGCAGTGTGCACTGACACCGCCCCTTCCTATGCAACCATTGCTCGCTGGAATAGGAAGTTTCGCCATGGTCGTGAGTCCCTTGAAGATGACCTCCGTCCAGGACGCCCGTCAGACGTGACCAACGAGGACAATGTGGCCCGTGTGGAGAGGATGATCCTCCAAAATCGACGGGTAAAGGTCGAAGAAATCAAGCGAGAACTTGGAATATCACATGGAAGTGTTATCAACATCATCCAAGACAATTTGGCCATGACCAAGGTCTGTGCCCGTTGGGTCCCTAGAAACTTCACGCCCCATGATCAACTTCAACGTCGTCAAAGTCCACAAGGCCAGAGTTGCACAAGCTGCCCTGCGCGAGTGCGGATTCGATGAGCTCAACCATCCTCCCTACAATCCAGATCTGGCCCCTAGCGACTACTTTTTATTCGGCCAGCTCAAGGCTGCACTGCGTGGACGCCGGTTTGAGGACGATGAAGATGTCCAGCTCGCCGTCCAGGAGTGGATTGAACAGCAGTCGGGAGATTTTTGGTTGTCGGGAATTCGAAGCCTCAGGGACAAGTGGCGCAAGTTCATTGAAGTCGAGGGTAGTTATATTGAAAATTAATAAAACACTTTTCCTCATATCTCGTTTCCTTATATCCGAATTGCAAAACTTATTGACCGCCCCTCGTATGTATATGTATATATATGTACATATAGAAATTTTGTTGAAGACCATTATGTATTTTGCCTAAATTAATTTCCTTCGGCAACTTTCTCTTCTTCTAACTATCTTTTTTATTCCATCTTGTAGATAGTGGATTGGTTGTCCAGTATTCATCTCTTTTTCAAATGAATGTGTTTGGTCAAAACCAAACTAAAATGCTAAGCTTTCGATCTTATTCGATCATCTTCGGAGCATAATGGAATTTCTTGCCTCCTTTACCGATGTAGTGAGTGGAGTGAGGATCTGGCACAAAGTGAAGCGAAAGATCATGATATATTTGTAGGAAACAGTACAAGAAATTTTACAATAAATAAATAAATTCATACAATGCAAAAAGATTTCTATAGTTAAAGTGTTGAAAAAGTAAAAATTATAGCTGAGAAGGGGAAGGATTTAGTCAGAGGCAAAGATACATAAAATGGAGCAATAATACGCAGGAGCTCAGGTTTTTGTTAATTTACAGCTTTGACGTTTAAATTGTACCCACTAATAGGTTTTTTATATTTACATTAATATTGGTCTTTTGATTTATGATTTACTTCTTTACACTTTTTAAAATTTTTATTTGTTATCTTTCATTTTAATCTAATTCCATCACTTGGATTTCATTGACAATTTTATCATTACTTTATTACTTGTTGTCTATTATTGTTGTATATACTACAGTTTGGATTTTGTTTAATGGTTTTATTTAATGATATTTACTTCTATATTTATTACACTGTACACATTATGTTTTTATGATTTACTGAATTATAACTTTCAGCTCACTTCGTTTTTACACTGTTTAATACTTCTTAATTTTATTATTTCTTATATACACTAGAACTTACGTAGATTATACGTTATATGTTCACTTACGGGACGTGTTTAAACACTGTTGATTATTTGGTTTTCGCTTAATTATTTATTTGACACTTTTATCTATTCGCTTAATTATTTATTTAACATAAGAAGAACATAAGAACATAAGAACATAAGAAAAGAAGGAGACTGCAAAAGACCATTCATGGCCTACACTTGGCAGCTCCTGTTCCATTCAACACACAAAAGATTTCTTACCAGAGAAAAGTCATCAACATTGTCACCCTTAACAGGAGTTCGTCAGATCTAATCTACAATATACATAAAATGCATCCAGAGGATTATGTCCATTCATGCAACCGCAAAATATAATCTTCCCACTCCTTAGAAAAATATATACATATGTACATAAAAAAAAGTCAGTCCCATCTAGCAGCTTCATCCATATATTTATCTAATCTATTCTTAAAACTACCCAGAGAGGAGGCTTCTATCACATGCCTAGTGAGCCTATTCCATTCATCTACCACACGATTTGTAAACCAATTCCTCCCAATCTCCTTCCTAAACCTATACTTATCAAGCTTAAACCCATTGCTACGTGTCCTGTCATGTTCACTAAGTATAAGAACCTTACCCAGATCCCCTTTATTATATCCTTTTACCCATTTGAAGACTTCAATCAATTCCCCTCTAACTCTTCTCCTTTCCAATGTATGTAGATTTAGTTTTCTGAGCCTTTCACCATAGGGAAAGTTCCTTAGCCCACCAATCATCTTTGTCATCCTTCTCTGCACAGACTCAAGCAAATCAATATCCTTCCTATAATATGGTGACCAAAATTGTACTGCATAGTCTAGATGAGGCCTAACTAGCGCCAGATACAGTTTTAGAATGACTTCAGCACTCTTATTGCTTACACTCCTCCTAATGAATCCCAATATCCTATTAGCTTTATTCTTAGCATTTAGACATTGCTTTCTAGGACGAAGGTCTGAACTTACCAAAATACCCAAGTCTCTCTCACAATCAGTCCTCCCTAAAATTCTGCCATTTAATTTATAACTATTCAATGGATTATTTCTACCTATACTAAGTACACTACATTTGTCTATGTTAAACTTCATTTGCCATTTCTCGGCCCAATTGGACAGAATGGTCAATTCCTCCTGCATTACAACAGCATCAGAATCAGCCCTAATGGCCCTACCTAGCTTAGTATCATCAGCAAATTTACTCAGGTCACTACTTATACCTATGTCAAGATCATTAATATAAATTAAGAATAGCAAGGGACCCAAAACAGATCCTTGAGGAACTCCACTGCTAACACACCCCCACTCAGATTTAACTCCATCTATACTAACTCTTTGCTGTCTGTCACCAAGCCATGACTGAATCCACCTAAATATACTGCCATCGATCCCGTGTGCTTTAACTTTGCTCAGAAGTCGTAAGTGTGGCACTCGATCAAAAGCCTTACTAAAGTCCAAGTATAAAATATCATAGTTTTCATCATTATCTGCTGCTTCATACACCTTACTATAAAAAGACAGCAAATTAGTCAGACAGGATTTACCCTTACTAAAGCCATGCTGTGATTCTTTTATCAACTTATGCTTATCCAAGTGATCTCTAATATTCCTTGCTATAATAGATTCCATCATTTTCCCTACCACTGATGTCAAACTTACTGGTCTGTAATTAGACATATTTGTTTTATCCCCTTTCTTAAATATAGGTATCACATTGGCTTTCTTCCATGCCACTGGCACAATGCCACTCTCCAATGATTTTCTAAAGATGCATGCTAGGGGCTCACTTAACACATCCTTACATTCTTTCAAAATTCTAGGAAAGACCTCATCAGGACCGGGTGCTTTACTACTTTTGATTTTATCAATTTCCTTTGTCACTATCTCCTTTATGATCAAGATATCCTTTAATTTCTCTTCATCATTACCCCGAAAGATCATTGACACCTCGGGTATATTTAGAGTATCCTCCTGTGTAAATACTGAGAGAAAAAAGTCATTGAGCATTCCAGCCATTGAGTCCCTATCACTCACTAATTCTCCATTGGAATCTATAAGTGGGCCTATTTTATCTCTAACCTTAGTTTTGTATAATTGATAAAAACTTTTAGGATCTTCCTTTGCCCTATTTGCCACTTTAATTTCATAATTTCTCCTTGCTACTCTAACTAACTTTTTAACATCTCTTGCTAGTTCATTATATTTCTGCCTTAAGTGATCCTCCCCATTTTTTATTTTCCTATAAATGCCCTTTTTAATGCCAATATAATGCTTAATTTTATCTGTCATCCATTTTGGGTCATTATTTTTAGTCCTAATCTCCTTATATGGAATGTTAATCATCTGACCTGTAATTAATTGCTCAATTATTCTTTCATACTCCTCTTCAATTGTAATCTCTTCCTCCTGGTGATTATTGTCTCCACTAACTGATATCATTGAATCTATTCCTGAATTGATTTCATTGCCTGGTTTCTGTACAACTGCCTCCAGGTAAGTCCTGAGCCCATTATAATTTGCTCTTCTAAAGTCAGGAATTTTAACATTGTTCATGCTACTATCAATACCATTCCATTTCATCTTGAATCTAATTTCACAATGGTCACTATTACCCAAATTTCCTCCAATCTCAGTATCCTTAATAACTTCTTCCCTATTTGTCAGAACTAAATCCAGTATATTATTACCTCTAGTGGGTTCGTTAATAATCTGCCTCAGAAAATTATCTTGGACAACATTCAAAAATTCCTCAGCCTCCTGATCACCCACAAGAGCTTCCCAGTCTATATTTCTGTAATTAAAATCGCCCATTATACACACATGCTTACTTCTACATGCCCGTTCAATCTCCTGCCACAGAAGATTTGAAGCTTCCTTACTAAGATTTGGTGGTCTGTATAATAATCCTAAGACAAGCTTGTTTTTACCTTCCTTTACATTTAGCCATAATGACTCTGTGTTATCATCTAATTTAATTGTACTGTTTACACAACACGAGATTATCTTTAATATAAATAATAACCCCTCCTCCTCTCTTCCTATTCCTATCTGTATGGAACATGTTAAAGCCCTCAATCTCAACCTCAGGTTTAAAGTGATTACCTGCCAAATCAAGCCATGACTCTGTTATCGCAATTATATCAAAATTCTCTTCACTTGCTAACGCTCTTAAGAGATCTATCTTATTCCTTATACTCCGACCATTTGTGTAGTATATTTTTAAGTTTTTTTTATTATTCCCATCTTCATTGCATTGTGCTTTTTTATTCCTAGTTATCTGCTCATTCACTTGTGCATTAGTCCCCCTATAACGCATCAGTATGCCCTCTCCCCTAGCTATTCCTCTATCACTGCATCCCTTCCATTTCCTACACCTGCCCTCTATTCCTGTTATTCCCTTACCTCTAACAGCTTCTAGTTTCCCACCCGTAAGGACCTAATCACACTATCCAGCTCCCCCCATAGAACCTCAACACCTGCCCGACTAAGATGGAGCCCATCCATCGCATACAACCTCCTATTCCCGTAAAACCCTCCCCAGACATCTACAAACACCAATCCTAGCTCCTCACACAGTCCTTTCACAAATTCATTCAAACCAATTGCACGCGACAACCATTCTACCCCCACATCCAATCTCGGAAGCACACCAGAAACAACACCTTTTACCCTGCTTTTACTCATCCTTTCAACTAACCTTTTATACTGCTCACGTAACTCACATGTACCCACCTTCTTTACATCATTCACTCCCACATGCGTAATCACAACTGCATCCCTCTCACACCCAGAAACCAGCCTATCATACCTCTCACAAACATCACTTACACCAGCACCCGGCAAACAAACTCTCATTCCCTTCCACTTGCTATCACTCAACTTCCTATCTAAATACCTAATCTGAGAGTCACCCATCACTAGCACCTCAGTCATTCTCCTATTCTGTCTTGGCCTAACATTACCCTCCCTCCTGCTCTCAGTCACGCTACCACCCATCCTGCTTTCATCCACAATCAGACCAGGCAAATCACTTTCACACTCTTCCTCTCTCAGGACATTGAATCTGTTAGTCAACCTAACAGGTTCTATGTCCCTCTCATTCACACACCTAACCTGTCCTAACTTATCTATCCTATCCATTTTCACCCACCATTCATCATCACTCACAACTTCCACACTGTTCCCAGTCCTAGCCCTATCTTCCACCCTCTTAGCACTAATCTCACCCTTCAATCGCACACTTGCATCTCTTCTCACCTCAAACACCAAATCATTCAACCTCTTACATTCCCCACTCAACCTCCTAACCTCCCCTTCCAGAAAACACACACGGCATTCAGTTACATTCACTCTCCTTTCAACTCCACAAGCATCACACACCACATACACACTACTTTCAAACGGCATGCTCTCACCATCTATACAAAAAGCCATACTCTCAGAAATTTACTAATGAAAAAGTTAACACTCACCCCCAAAAAAATTCTTGCTCAGGATTGCTGCTAGTTATCTTCCCCAAAAGTATTAATCACTAATGTATTTATTATACAGTGATTGATGTATTAAATAAATACAAGAAAAATTACACACCCAAATCAGTATTATATCCCAATCTTACAATGAGAATCAGGAGCTCCTGTAAGACAACCTTCCAGAACAAAGCTGTTAGCTAATCGCTGACGTCATCATCCCGCACTTTATGTTTTTGTATGTAGTCCCGTTTAAGGTAGGTAGACTAGATTCCGGGATGTACATCGTACCACTGCACATTGGACATAAAAAAGTGGTGAAATTTAGGTAGAGTTAGAGAGAAAGATAGTAAGAGAGGAAAGTGGTTAAAAGGGTGAATTTAAAGAATACAGAATGTGTGGGAGACAAAATAAAAAGGTCCCTGGTGAAAAAGTAGCTCTGTTGTTTTGGTTTTTGTATGGATTTTGTTATTTTTTTTATTTAATAAACTATAAAGTTATAGTTTATTTAATTAAATTAATCTAGTTAATTTAATTTTTATTTTCTAGATCTTAATGATCTTTTGGCATTCAAGCCTTTATTTTAGGGGGGGGGTTTATTCCGGCTGTGGGTTTTAATTTTAATTTAATTGAATTTAAATTGAATTGAAATTGTGAATTTGAATTTTAGTTTAAGTTTTGCAAAAATTGTGTTTACTTTGGGATTTATTTTACTAAAGGAACCTGCGCATTACATTGGTTGTTTTCTGTCTTTTGTCGGTTTTGTCACGTGTATTTCGTAGTCACGTCACCGTCAAACTGTAGTTTACCTCTCTTAAATGGTCTTACTTGTCGGTCTACTTCGATTTCTAAGTGTGTACGGGAGAATTCAGGGGTCAAGCGGGCGCCAATGGCTGGCCATATCATCTTAGCTCTCTCGTGGAGCGCCACGTTGATCAGAAATAATCCAACCGAGTCGTAGAGTTCCCTGTCTAGATGACTTGTAGTTTCGCAATGTGGGTCTTCGCGTTCGCGTTCAACGGCACCGGGGGTACAAGAGTCTCGAGCGAATACACGCATTGAATATCTTAAGTTTATTTGAAGCATTTAGGTCACGGAACCTATAAAAATCCCTCAAATCTCTCTTGCTATTCGCGACTGTTCGCTCGATATGCCTCTTGTAGTCCCCTGTGGTGATTTTGAGCACCAGAACCATCCCTTCCAGGCAGTAGGGAATTCGCTCCCATTCTACACGTATATCGTTGAAGGTCTTGCGAAACATGGGAATTATTTTATTTGGGGGCATTGGTTGATATCTTCCATCTCCTCTCGAAAACCTTCCCTGTGAACATAAGCGGCGGTACAAATTTGCGATATATCGTCAGCGAACTGAACGTATATCGTACCCTCGGATAGAGGTTGTGGTGGGTCGCGTGTATAAATGTTGTATAAAAGGGGACTGAGACAGCCCCTTTGTGGGACCCCTGCTTCGAGCTCCAATTCGGGGCCTTTGTGTTCTCTGATATGAATGTATGCTCTCCTCTCCATTATGTAATCGCATAGAATCGTCTCAAGAATGGGGTTGAGGCCTATTTGAAGGGTCTTAAATTGTAGTCCTCCCTTCCAAACCTTATCAAAAGCTTTTTTGACATCGCGGAGCACCAGGTCGGCATGCCTTTTGTCTGTCTTGATCTTTGCAAGCTTTTCGGTGATAACGGTCCGTGGCAGTCCCTCTTTTCCTTCTGAAGCCGTGTTGCTGCTCGTTATGCAAGTTGGCTTCGTCCACAAAAAAAGTTGCCCCTATTTTCCAATATCCTCTCGAAGACTTTGCCAGCAAATTCTAGGAGAGATATCGGTCGATAGCTGGCAGGGCAGTTCAGGGGCTTTCCCGATTTTGGAAGGAAAATCATTTTGGCCACTTTTCCCTGATCAGGGAAATAGGCCGTATTCAGAGCGGCGTTAATGATGTTAAGTAAGCCACTCCAAACGTTAGGCGGGGACTTAATGAAATTCTCCCGGGTCAGCCCTGTGGTACCCGGTGCTCTTTAACGAAAGGATTTTAGAGCAACGGAGAGCTCTTGGGCAGTTATTTTACTCCCATAGCCCTCCATCACTCTTTCCTGCGACACACAGTGATGAGGGGAGGTTTTGTGTATTTGTGTGTTTAGCTGTTGGATTATGTCATTTTCGAAATCGATGTAATAATTATCATTTTCTTCGGGGGTAATTTTGAAGATTGAAGACCAGAAAATCCTAAACATTTCCTCAATCTCTTCAGTATCGTCAATTTCTTTACTGTCATGTATGAGTGTAATTAATGTCTGCCAGAATGTGCGTGAGTCTCTTTCTATGTCGAGACTTTCTATCAGTTTGTCCCATATAAGTATCTGTTGGTCCATAATTAGTGTCTGGAGTTCGTCTTTAATCTGTCTTATTCTTCTGCGGGCATTGTGGTTGGGGCCTATCAGCGCTACTACATTGGACAGGTCCTTACATTTTTGGGCCAGGGCTTTCATGGAAGGGGTCCAATAGGGAGCTGGAAGGGTTTATATTTAATACGGGGAATACTATTTTCGTCGGCTTTAATTAGGTAGTCAGCGATTTTGTCCAGCTCCTTAGCTATTTCTTCTAAATTGACATCAAATAAAGGGTCTGGGATGTAATTTAAAAGGTAATTTTTGTAGCTTTCCCAGTCCGCCTGCTTATAGCTTTTGCGTTCTGGGATTGCCACTTGAATGGGGTTTACTCCTACTATAATTTTGATAGCCTAGTGGTCACTCGGAATGATGGGGCCCGGTTCTATGTAGTAGTTATAAGGAAACCTGATACTAGATAGGAATATATCAGGTTTCGTTGCTGTTCTTTCGGTTATGTATTTCGGGAATTCTGGTCCGATCCTTGTTACGTATTGTCTGTCAATTAGTACTTCGATGTTTCTGCATGCATTGTTGTAGGAGGTATACCTTGCCACTGCACACCTTGCATTCAGATCTCCAGCAAAAATTATATTTTTCTTATGGCTGTAAAAGGTTGTGCATGGGAACATAGCCGCGTCTTGGGGGTTAGTACCCCTTAGCCACGACCAGCTCCCCTAGGGTAGTACCTACTTCATTGGCAAGGTAAGATTCATCTAAGTGATCTAGTTTTCTGTATTTTAGTCCTTTTTGACGGCTATTGCGCAGACGTCATACCGTTCCTGGCTATGATTCTTGCTAATGACGTCGTATTTGTGATAGAATTGCCTGAGGCTGCCGCGGCTCGCTTCTATCACATATTGGTACTCATGATTCCCACGTGTATCCCGCGAGAAGAGAGTAGCATGGCGTTTCTCCTTGCCTCGAACATTTCCCGAGTCTTATCTTCCCCCGCCCCAAGTTTAATCAAGGAAGTTCAATCCCCCGTTTGCCTGCAGGCGTCAATCTGGCCAGATTGAGTTAGGCTTATGGGAAGATAAGAGTTTTTGAATCGCTAGCGGGACATTCCATGGAAGTCCCCCATTTCCCCATACCCCGAGGGGCTGGCTCCGGCTATTTATGCGATAGAATTTCGCCATTCGAATCAGATCCCGATTATCTTCGTCAGGCATCACGCCGATCCGGTCTCCCTTGTGCCCCTAGGAATTCTCTACCTAGAGAACCCACTTATTGTTCAGAAGAGGACAATATCCTTGAGTGCCAAGGTTCGTTCCCCTCGAGACGCCAAGTCAACAGGGCCCCCCTCCTGTTGTTCAATTGTTCAGAAGAGAACAACTTTAGAACAGTCATTGTTCTTCGAGCCCGTTCGACAAGAAACAGTTCTCGCTCCCCTGATATCACGTCAGTGGTAATTTAATTCTCCCCTTTTAACGTTCTTCAAGAGAACGCTTGGTTACCCCAATAACCTCAATTGTTCATCCAGAACATCTTCGGTATCCTGTCTCAAGGATCGCTCGTACTTCCGAACCCCACTTCGCTCTCACTCCTCGTTAAGGACAACCCCCCTAAAAACCCCTCCTCCTGAGAAGGAAATCGCCAGTCGGACCGAAGCCATTCCTTCCAATTGCCTTCACCTGCACGCCGACCTTATAAATACGTAAGCTACGAATTGCATTCAATTATTTAACTTTGTTGCCAACATAACTCCGTACTTTAACACGGATTTAGTCGAATCTTTTCCTTCTTCTTTGTTTTTTCATTTAAATCCCTCTAAATCTTAATCCACCGCTTAGTCAAGTTTATCCTATGACCTTTTCATTTCCCGTGCATCTCCCATTTTAATCCCCGGTCATGTAAATATTTTCCATGTGTTATTTTTGGTAATTTAATTAATAAAATTCTATTTTGTTAATGCTTGCAATATTATTTATCCTTGGGCTCCGTTCCACTTCTTAAGTATATTGAAGATAAATAAACCCTCTCCAGGCCTATTTATTAACTTAGAATAATACTCGGCCATCTGATTAAAGCCCCGCACTCGAATATAGAATAATCCCCGCAAAGAATAGATATATAGTATATCGTCGGGAGCCTTTTCTACGACAGTATTGAAATATTTTCAATTGTTTTTGCGCGGTCAGTCCGTGTTCGGAAATAAGTATAATGTCAGGGTCACTCTGTCGCATAATATTGTCATAGATGGAATCTTTTCCGTCCCACCCATCGACATTCATATGTATAATCGTAAGTCTGTTGGTCATTTTGTGTAATGTTGGTTCTTTAGTGTGTAGGATTAAAGTAGACGCTTATTCGCGATCTACTTTAGCCCCATGGGGTGTACTTGGCGGGGTGCGCTCCCTGCCGTTTGTTTTCTTGCTGAATTCCGTATCAGCGATCGTGTGGAAGCAGTCCATGGTCAGTTTGATCTTGTTTTGCGCGAGGGCCTCCTCTACCTTCCACTCCGGAACCTCATCTGAGCATTTCCACTTGTATCGTCCGGTCCTAAGACCCTCCGATACCTTGCGGGAATCAATTTCGGTTGGGAAGGGAGCCGATTCGGGGGCATATAGTTTCAGGTTGAAGCCTCTCGCGTGGTATTTTAATTGGTGTTCCCTCCCCCGTGATGAGGAGGTAGACCTTGGGCCACGAGTTTTAGAGATTTTTCTCGACCGAGGAGACCTGGTCTCCTTGGGTCGCACTGCTTCCTTGGTTGGTGTGTGCATGTGTGTGTTTGTTTTTACTGTGGTGTCTTTCTTAGGTGAGAGTGGTGCCTGTTTTTCTGTCTGTGATTCTTTAGGTTTGTTTAGTCGGGGGTCTCGTGAGATGGCTGTGTTCTGTGGTGTTGGCACTTGTCTTGGCACTGAGGAGCTACGGTTATACGCATAACCTCCTCTGAAGGAGGGTTGTGGGGGAACCACATCTCTTGCAGCACGTTTTTAAGAGCATGCGGTTGACTTCTGTGGCAAAGGTACCAGGGCGTGTTATGTTTGCAATGTGTGCATAATAAATGCAACACATTATTTTCGTGAAATGATCGTTTTTTATGTGAAGGTAAGTTTTCTGGTTGTTTGACTCGGCGATGGCGGCTTTTGCAACTTTGGCGTAGGTCGAATTAGCTTTCATCTCCTCTGTTTCACGTTTGAGTTTGCTTTGTTTGCTTATCTCCTGCTTTTTGACTGGACATGCCATAGACATGGTCCGGTGCGGGCCTTCGCAATTTAACATTTTGGGGCAGTGTTTTTTTCAATCACGCCCAAAATGGTTGCGACCAGCACAGATGTAGCATAGCTTTAGGTCTTTACTCTCAGTGCAGTTAGAAGTGGTGTGTTTGCCGTACTTGTAGCACCGAAAGCACATTTGCAAGTCAACAAACTCCTCACGTTCCATGTGCTCTGGGCAGACTCTCACGTTAAAGAGCAGTAGTCCGTTTTCTTTAGCCTTTTGAGCCATAGCCGTGTCTTCAAATACAACCTTAAATACGTGCGTGTATTGCTTGAATTTTAATCCCTCGGCTACCTTTGCCCCTTCGTGGTTCCGTTCGATTTCCTCTTTTATTTCGTCCGTCGAGTGGCTCCCAACCCAGGGGTCGAGGCGCCTGCATATCAAGCTGCGGTGGGTCCTAATTTGTGGCGGTGTGGTTGGTTTTAGGTTGATCGTCTTAAGGCATTCAACAACTTTGCCAGAGGTCAAGGCTTTACAGTCGGCCTCTTTCGCGCAAATGGCTGAGTAACCATTATTTAAGTCTATCAGTCTTACCAAAGCAATGTGCAGGGTTCCGTAAACTTTCTCAAAAACCTTTTCACGATCCGGTTTTGGGCCCTCCGAGAGGACCCGAAGAGTGATACGGAGAGTTTCCCTCATCTCTCCTGCATGCTATAATACGATAGGGGATGTATGTGTATAATTGTGTGTGTACATTTTAAGGCGTTTTATAGAAGAGGAGGAGCGAGAGAGAAATATGGGTCAATGTCCAAATACCTTTATATTACTTTACCTTGTATTTTGACTTCCTTCAGGCTCGCGTGTGGGCCAGGTGAGGCTTCGGTTCCTGTCTCCACGAAGGAGTGAAGATTCGTCCTTCACCTTCCTAAATCACAAGCCAGTAGTTCACTTTTCGAACCGTATCTTGCTTTTTCACTTTTCCAGTTTTTTCCTCCACTACTCGAAGCGAGTATCACAAATCACTTTCGCAAAAAATTGCTTTGCACAATTTCGATCCGAATTTGTCACAGCGATACAGAAGACTTAGTCAGGCAACCAGAGCAGTCACCACTGCACAGAAGGGTTTCCATTTCCTTTGGGGACCACGGCCCCCCAAAGGTCCACTTGTACTCGCCATTTCTGATGTTTGTCACTAACTGCGTTTGGTTGCTTTTTTCAGGTCTACATCCAGTAGTCCCCAAAATCTTTAACTTTAATTGTTCCCCGTTGAGAAAATGTCCCTTTTCCAGGACATCGACTTTTTCGGTCAGGGGAACTACGGAGTAAGATTGGTCGTCTTCCGATTCTCTGTCAAGCCTCTCCTCTTTTATTTGTTTTGCCGCGGGTCTGGTGTTCCTCTTCTTCTTTGTTCTCTTTTCCTTGGGGTTATTTTTCGTGTTTTCAACGCTTTCGTCTTTTTCTTGTTCGTAGCTCCCATCTTCTTTGTTGTTTATTGGTTGTTTTTCTTCTTCTTTTTGAATTGTGGCTTTGTTGGCAGTCTTAGACTGTGTTTCATCAACGAACTTGTTGTTCAACACGTCTTGAGATGCCGGGTTCGGTGGGAACCACAACTTTTTCTTTACTCCATTGTGCTGCAACATGGTATTGAGTTCCTCCGAGAAGCAGCCAGGACGCGCAAAGTTTGCCAGGTGGGCGACTGTGACCATTGTCATAATTTCCTTGCTTTCAGTCGGCAGGACTAGCTTCGGAGTCACTCTATCGGTTGCTGGTGTGATGTTGACTGGAGTGGATGCCGCGGTGGCATAAGAGCTTGCTCGGGCATTTTCCTCCTTTTGTAATTTTAATTTTTCCCGCTTCTTTTGTATGGCTTCTTTGCGTAGAGGGCATCTCATGGCCAGAGCCCGATGTTCCCCTCCGCAGTTTACTCATTTCACTTGTTCTTCACGGCAATCTCTCCAACCGTGGCCAGTTTTGGAGCATACCGCACAGATTTATTCCTTAGTCGGGCAGTTTTTTGTTAAGTGGCTTTCGATGGCCAGGCAAATTTGGCAGTTTTCCAGGTGAATGTACTCTTCTGCCTCTATCTGCTCTGGAGCTGCGCGCAGGTAGAAGCCCAGGAGGCCGTCCCTCAACGCTTTCTGAGCCATCTTGCTGATGCTGAAGGTGACCTTAATCAGAGTTTTGCCGATTTTGTCGACCTTGTCTACTTTTGCCCATGTCTGTTTTGTCGACCTTGTCTACTTTTGCCCATGTCTTATTTCTTCCGTGGATTTATCCACAAAGAAGGGATCTACTCTCCTTAGGATCACGGTACGCCTCACGAGTAGTTCGTGGGGGGCTACCACTTCGAGCCCAATCTTGCGGAGGGGTTCTTTAGCTTGGTCTGAGACAAGGGCCTCCACATCCTTGTTCTTCTAGCAGACGTCAGCCCACCTGTTTGGTGTCTCGATGAGACGGGTGAGCTCCATATTAATATTTCCGAAAATCGTTTCGAAAACTGATTGCCTGGTTGGCATTTGGTTTCCCGCTATTAGACGGAGGGGGGTCCGTTTGGTGTCCCGAGGGCGGGGGCACCCATGTTCCCCTTTAGGCAGTGCTCCCCTTCCTCCTTTGGGCCTCTCTTGCTTCTCGGGGAGGTGGTGGACTTCACTCCACAACGCTCGAATATGAGGTTGTCTGGTAATGGCGTTTTAGCGGACCTTTCCTAAACGTTTCCTCCTTTGCCAGGTCGGAACACAACACACTCCACTATACTCTAAGCGAAAGAATATAATTTAATTTAATTTAATTAATGAATTGTGTAGTAGGTTTATAAAGGTGTGAAAATGTTTTCTAGTTTGCCCTGGTGTTAGGTCATCACTCGTATGCTTCTTATTATTTCTATTTTATAACGTATTCTTCCTCCGTCAGTAATGGTGCTGACTGTCGTTGACAGCCAGTTTCTTCCATTGTTATATATATATATATTTTTATTTATTAAGTTTAATATATTACACCATCGTAGATTCAAGTCTTTCAAAGTTTTTTGTTATGCTAAATATCTCTATTTAAATTTGATTAATCTTTTCATTTATTTTTTTCAATTTGAGTAATAGTTTGGGCACTTCGCCTCTTTTTGTTAATATGAATTATTTTTATTTAATTTTGATTTGACTTAAATTTGGGCACTTCGACTCTTTTTATTTTAAATTTTTAATTTTTAATATGGGCACTTTGCCTCTTTTTGGTAAATTTAGTTATTTTGGATTTAATGAGTTTGGGCACTTCTCTTTTTATTTTATTTTTTTAATTTTTAATTTGGGCACTTCGCCGGTTTTGTTAAGGATAATTTTTCTCTTTTGTTTAGTTTTATTATGCGTCGAGTTCATTAAGGTCAAGGTCATTTTCCTTTGTATACTACTAAGTATATATTGGTAGTACGTCTTCTCTCGCGCAGGTTCTACCGCTTGTCGAACAGAGTTGTTCTACCAATTGCGCGTCTTCTGTTCCCACAAACGTTCAAGTCGATGTTTATTGTCGGGGAGTATTTCCTGATCGATTTTGTCCTAAGTCTTTCTCCCTAGCCTTTGGATCTCTATATTGATCGGTTTTAGTCCGATTCTTTGATGTAGAACCGATTGCCGAATACGGTCGATATTATGCGTGCCAGTTATCAGCAGTGTAGCTTTATTTTTCACCCTCTGTATCATTCTGAGAGATGTAGAGCTTGCGATCTGCTAGATCACAGCCGGGTACACTAGGACTGAGCGTACCAAGGTCATGTACAGTTTTTTTTGTTTGGCACGCTGAGGCTTCGGAAACGGTAAAGTTTCTTCAGCTCTCTTTTGGCTAGGGAGAATCTGGTATTTACGTGAGCCTTGTAACCAGATTTGTAGAGTCGTAAGCCCAGAACTTTTCCTTTGTTAGAGTGCGGATAGAGTTCGTTGTCGACGATGACGTCGTCAACTTTCCGGTGGTTCATTGGAATTATGGTGAACTTCTGGCGGTTGGTCTTAATCTTCAACTTTTTTCATAGCGATTGATGTTGTCAATCTCGGCAACGGTCGCCCTTGCCTGACTTCCAGAGTTCCTAAATGGACTCAGGACGATTTGAGTGATATCATCTGCGTATTGCAGATACATCGAATCGTACCTCACTGAAGCAGGTAGGTGAATTGTGTACACGAGGTACAGCAAAGAACTGAGACAGCTGCCTTGTGGAACTCCCTTCGAGTTTGAATTCGGGTCCTTTGCAGCCCTCGATCTCGATTTGGGCTATCCTATCCGTGACATAGTTACAAGGGACCCTTTTCAGGAGTGTGTTTAGCTGGAGATTGAGGATCTTGAATTGTAGCCCTCTCAGCCATACCTTATCGAAGGCCTTCTTTACATCCAGCAGCACCACGTCTACATACCTTCTCTCAGCTTTACTACAAGCGAGTTTTTCCGTTAGGAGGGCGAGGGCTGTTTCCATTCCTCGTCCCTTGCGGAACCCGTGCTGTTGAGGGTTGTGAGCTCCTAGCTCGGCTAGTTATTCTTGAAGCCTGTCAGCAAGGAGCTTCTCGTAGACTTTCGCAACGATTTCCAGCAGAGCAATTGGCCTGTAATTGACCAGTTAATCGGGAGGTTTACCTCCCTTTGGTATGAAGATTATTTTAGCGATCTTAAAACCCTCAGGTAAGTAACCCGTATTTAGGGAAGCGTTGTAAATGTTTGCAATACCCTGAATGATCTGCTGTGGGGCATTTACCAAGTTGTTTCTGGTGATGCCCGTCCAGCCTGGTGCCTTTTGTTGGAAGACTCTTAGAGTGGCCATGATCTCCTCTGGTGTTATGGGATGATCATGGTCCGCCATCTCACTGCCTTTGTTGACTCGATGTTGTTGGTGCGTGTGGTGCATAACCTAATTCAGTTCTTCGATCAGTTGGCCTTAGAATTCCTGGTCGAACTCGTCGTTTTCTTCGGGGGTGATCCTGAAGACGTTTTTCCAGAAATTTATGCACCTGTCTTCCAGAGCGCGGTGTCGTCTATATAGTCTCCGTTCTCTTTTATTCGAGTCTTTGGTCTTTGCTGTTAGTCCCTTTAAGTTCTTGACTTGACCCTAGAACTTAGCCGGGCTAAGTTCGCTATCGACTTTGGCTATCAGATTGTTCCAAATTTCCTCCTGTTAGAGGTTGATAGCCTCTCTAAGCTTTGTGCTTAAGCGTGGAAGGAGCGAGCTTCTTTCCCGGTTAGGACCTTCCTGTCTTATTCATTCTTACACTTTCCTGTGAATGCGAGCGATCTCTCTCATCTCCTCTGTCCATCTGTGCTGAGGAGGTGTTTTATACCCGGTTTTGGTTATGCTCTCGTGGTCCGCTTCTAGTATGGATATTGTTATCCTCTCTAGCTCACCATCTATCTCCTCCAATGACGCTTCGCTTAGGTCAGCTGGCGCGTATTGACTGAATCGTCTGTTGTAACGATCTCAGTTGGCCAAGGCGTAGTTTTTCTTGAGAGTTACTGGAAGCTGGATCGGAGCAAGATATACTGTGGTGAGTATCGCTATGTGATCACTTGGGACTGTTGGGCCTTGCTCACTATGGTAGTTGAATGGGAAGCCTTCACTTGTTAAGATTATGTCAGGTTTGGTTGCTGATCTGGAAGTGATATAGGTCGGAAAATCCGGCCCTATTCTCTGGATGTTCTTTCTTCCCATAATCAGTTCCAAGTTTTCGGCCTCTCTTGTTGGTACTACCATAGCCCGCCGCACGGCATCTGGCATTGAGGTCTCCCCCTAAGATTACCATTCTGCGGTGCCCGAACAGTGTGTAGAAGTTATTTAACGGGAGTTAGGCTCGACGAGGGGGCTGATAGGCTGCAGCTATCACGAGGTCTCCTACTAGCGTGTGTAGCTCGATCGCCATAAATGATTCATCAAGTTTTGGTAATTGTTTGAACGAGATGTTCTTCTTTACAGTTATTGCAACACCATCGAACCTTTCCTGAGAATGATTTTTCATGACTACTCTGTAGCCCGGTATTTTACTTCGACCACCTGTAGTGACGATACCGTGCTCAGTTATAAGAATGATGTCGGAGTCAAGCACTCGGAATATGTTTCCGTATGCAGTAGCTTTCCCCTCCCATCCATTTACGTTGAGTGTCAGAATCCTCATTCTATTGCTTACTCTCTCTCCAGGTTGTTTCTTTAGTGTTTTTGAGTGATGTTTTTCTTCCTCCCACTTCTCTTTTTCCAGAACTCAGCGTTTGAAATCTGCTCTCAGGTGCTGTGATGTAGGGTCACATTCTGGCTGAGCAGAGCTTCTTCCACCGATTCAGGGTGGACTTCGTAGTCGTATTCCCATTTGTATATTTTCGTTTTTATTCCATGAGAAATATCCCTGGCCTCCATTTCCTCTGGAAAGGGAAACTGATCGAACGCGTAGATTTTTAGATTGATGTTATCTGCCCGCAATTTTTTGTTTTTCCTTTTCTTTCCCCAAGCTTTCTGGGTTTGTGGGACTTCGGTGTCTGATGAATCTAAGGATTCCGAGGAACTATTGGTGTCGGTGTTTTCTTTCTCTGTTGCGGTTACTTGGTTCTGTTTAGGTGCAGGAGTTTTCACATCGACTGCTCGTTTCTTTTATTTTTTGTTGGTTACTTTATTGGTGTTGTCTTGCCCGTTTGTTTGTTGGTTTGGAACCATTTGCAGTTGCAGTACATCCCCGGAGGGGGGGTTGTCTGGGAACCACATTTGTTCCATCCCGTTTTTGGCTAACATCTGGTTTAGCTCAGTTGCGAACGTGTCAGGGAGAGTGAGGTTCATGACTTGCGTGTGAAGGATGCACGTCATAATCTTCATCGAATTCTCGTTTTGCAGTTTAAGATATGTCTTCTTATTATCTACTTCCGAGAGGGCCGCCTTTGCTACTTGGGCGTAGGACGTGTTCGCTCTACGCGTTTCTTCTTTTTTCTTTGCTTCTTGTTTGTTCTTCATAATTTCTTTTTTAATGGGACATGACATGGCCATTGTTGTGTGTCCCTGGCCGCAGTTTACTCACTTTTCAATGTTATTATTGCATGACCTCCAATTGTGGCCTGTATCGCTGCATTTAGAGCAGGTTTCTTGATGCTCTTTGTAGTCTTAAGTGGCGTGTGCTTCCATCTCATAGCATCTGAAACAGAATTGGACTGGAGTGTATTCTCCCTTCTCAATCTATTTCCCGCTAATTTTGGCGTTAAACATCAATAGGCCTTGTTCCTTTGCCTTTTTGGCCATGGTAGTTTCTGCGAAGACCACCTTAAAGACATGGGTGTATTCGCTGCCATCCCTTCTATTTTTAAATTTTATGACTTCGGATACCTTGGCCCAGGTTTGCCGAAGCTGGATTTCCTCCATGATTTCACCCATGGAGTGTTATCCAATACACGGATCGATTCGCCGGCATACCACGCTCCTGTGGGCCAGGATCTGTAGTGGTACTGCTGGCTGCATCCCAATGCCCCGAAGGACCCCAACTGCCTTCTCCTTGGTAATGTCTTCTATATCTTTTTCTTTTTCGCAGATTTTGATGTAACCCGAGGTTATGCCTGGAAGCCTCACCATGGCAATGCCTAACTTGCCATACACAGTTCGAATACGCTCTCTCTGCAAGGCTTGGGCTGTCCGTCGACTACCCGCAGAGGTATTCTTGTTGTATGGTCTTGGGCCATCTCTTCGAGAGAGTGGCCCCTCTCCACTGGGTCTACTTTTCCTCTCAAGTCTCTTATTAGTGGTGACTTGACTATAGTACGATTTCGTGCTTCCTTTCTTCTTATAATGCTGTTTCCTTGTTTATTTGTTGAAGACTCCCTCTACTTCGTCGCTAAGCTTTCGTGAACGTGAACTGCCAAATGAGGGGATTAATGATGATGGGTGAACCCGGGGAGGCCCCTCAGACGGGTGAAGTGTGGCAAACTTAATGATGGGTGGTGATAGAATCAACTACCACCATCCGGGGGTGCCACCTCATCTGGGGTTTGGTTATCGATGCTGTTTCCAACTTACACAAGGACGGTTGCATTTCCCCCTGTAGTCTTGGCCGGAAGCTACCCTTAGAGATTAGAGCAGACTCTTCCCCAAAGCTTTCAGCATCGCCTCGTAACCGGGTGGTCTCTTCCGTAGAGTTCCACAGTGAGCTAATCTTGAAACCTGCTTTCCTTTGCGTCTCCAATTATGTCTATCAAAGTGGACTGACATAGTTGGAGCGAGACTAGATGAATGGCAGTTCAGTTCATTTCATCTGGGGTTTGGTTATCGATGCTGTTTCCAACTTACACAAGGACGGTTGCATTTCCCCCTGTAGTCTTGGCCGGAAGCTACCCTTAGAGATTAGAGCAGACTCTTCCCCAAAGCTTTCAGCATCGCCTCGTAACCGGGCGGTCTCTTTCGTAGAGTTCCACAGTGAGCTAATCTTGAAACCTGCTTTCCTTTACGTCTCCAATTATGTCTATCAAAGTGGACCGACATAGTCGGAGCGAGACTATATGAATGGCAGTTCAGTTCATTTCAGCTTCGTAACTCCGTCGAGGGAGGAAGAAGGGGAGTTAGGACGACATTAAGTCGCCTAGGAGCTGGTTAAAAAGGTCTTCCGGAGAGTCCCCGTGGGGATGGCAAAGTGAATCTTGACGTTTTGAAGCTGCCTTCCTCAACCTTTTCCTTCTTTATCCAGTAAGAGATGTAGTTTTAACGTAGTTTTCTAAGTGAATTCTTCTGCCTCCAAGCGAAAGAAGATAAGATAAGATAAGATAAATAAAGTTAAAATGTGTAGAGAGAGTGTGATAGGATAGATAGAAATTAAAGTGTTGTGTGTGTGTTAATGTGTGTAAGATGATATGTGAAGATGATAGAGATTTGTGCCCGGTAGCCTGGCTAACGCTTTCGTTTTTCTTTTAATTTTATTATATTTTTGTGATACATAATTATTTTAAGCGTTGGAGCCTTTGTAATATTTTGCTCAATAGAGCGTTTGTATCATTTTATTGTTTTTTATTTATTTTTTTTTTTTATTTTTTTTTTTTTTATTAATGCTATTATATAAATATAATAATTCTTCATCGGGATTCTCATTTGGGTTGTATACTTGGTAGTCGCAATCGGTTGTCCTTTCTAGATGTTGCACTATAGTTTACTACCTATAGATTGGGTTGACGTTTATTAACGTTTTTTTCAGGCTACCGTTGAAGCGTTGTTTATATTGCGTACGATGGATTTGGTCTTCTTGTACGATGGTTTGGTTTATATATTCTGTAGAATCGTATTTTTAATCTTTTCCCACAGCTTTCTTGCTCTTTTTTGTATGAATATGTTTATGGGTTCTATAGTAGATCAGCGGGGAAGTTCTTCTGCTGGTATGTAATCTAGTCTTCCTGTGTTTGTTATGAATCTAGTGGCTTGATTTTTTACTCTTTGGCTCTTCTTGATTTGGGAGTTACTTAGTGGATTCAATGGCACAATTAGGTATAGAGCTTAGGTTGAACTAGGACCAGGTATAGTTTTCTTTTATATTTGGTTGAAAGTTGCCTGAATCTGTATAGTGCTGATAAGGTTAATTTTGCTTCTATGATTTTTTTGTGGTAGGTGACTTGTATAGCCTGCCGTTGTTAATTTTAGTCCGAGGACACGTCCTTTTGTTGAGAAAGGATATGCCTCTCCATGTACGCGTGCAGTAGCTTTTTTCCTTCTGTTCATGGGAATTAGTTTGAACTTATCCTTGTTAGTTTTTATGTTATTCCTTTTCTCGTAATCATTTAGGTTTTTAATTTCTATACCTGTTCTTAGGGCGATGTCCTTGCGGTTTTTCCTATCTCTGGTCACTATCTGATTGATATCGTCCGCAAATTGTATGTACAACAAACTTTCATCGGTTGGATGTGGAAGGTCCCTGGTATACACTGTGTACAGCGTAGGTGAGAGGCATCCTCCTTGTGGGACCCCCGTTTGCAGGTTGATTGCATCGCCCGTTTTGCCGTTTATCTGCAATATCGCTTTCCTCTCATCTCGATAGCTGCAGAGTATTTTTCAGAGGTTTGTTTCCAGGTTAAGGTCGCAGAATTTGGCTTTTAGGCCGGGCAACCACACTTTGTCAAAGGCTTTGGCAACATCACGAAGTACAATGTCAACTCTGTTGCCTCGCGCTCTTGCAGTAGCATTTTTTTCGGTAATGATTGCTAGCGCGGTGTCCGTCCCTCGCTTGCTCCGAAACCCGTGTTGTTGTGGGTTGTATAGGTTGTTTATATTAAGATGGTTGATCAACCTTTCGTTAAGGAGCTTTTCTAGGACTTTGCCTAGAAATTCCAGGAGCGAGATAGGACGGAAGCTTTCGACTTGATTTTTCGGTTTGCCCGGCTTCGGCAGGAAGATCATCTTTGCCGTTGTAAATGCTTGGGAAAAGTATCCCATATTTAGGCAGGCATTAAAGATCTTCACTAGCGATTCGTGCACATTATCTGGGGCATTAATTAAGTGAGCTTTAGATATCCCATTTTGTCCTGAAGCCTTTTGTTTAAATGATTTTAATGCTGTTAGGTATTCATTCATTGTAAATCTCTTTCCTTCCCCCAAGGGATTGTCTCTTTGTTCGTCGACGTTTCTAAACGGTATAATATGTTGGCGTTGTGTGGCCAAGCTACGTATGATTTCTTCTTCGTATTTTTGGCCAAAATCTTGATTTTCTTCCTGTGAAATAGAAAAACTTTCATCCAGTGTGTTCGGAAATGTTCTTGTAGATCCTCATTTTGCTCTACTTTCTTGTTCTGAATTTTCAGGCTTATTTCTTCCTTCAGCTGTGATCCGCGTAGTTTCCTGAATTGTCTCCAGAATTTCCTTGGATCCTTTTCTATTCTAATTTTGCCTATTATGTTATCGCAAAGCCTGCCTGAATTTTCCTTGATAAGGGTGTCTATCCTCTTTCTAATAATCATAATGCTTCTCTACCTTTCCGTCGTATTACCCGGTACCCTGATTTCATTTATTACATTTTGAAATGCATCCATTTCATCTTGGATCTCTTGGGTCCATCTAGGTGCAGGTATGGTTCTGTATTCTATTGTTGGAGTGTGTAAACTGTCCGCCTTTCTGATTTTACTGGTAATTAACTTTAGTTGGGCATCTATTTCCTCTTTACTTTGGTTGTTAAGGGATCCGGTTTCTATTGTGTTTAAGTATTGTTTGTATCCATCCCAGTTTGTTTTGCTGGTTGCTTTTCTTCGTGATATTTTTATTTGGATGGGTGAAGTTAAGATGGTGGTAATTATGCTTGAACGATCCGAGGGAGTTGCGGGACCTGGCTGTGTGTGGTGATTTAAATTGAAGTTTTGATTAGTTAAAATAATATCTGGGGTAGTCGAGGCTCGGGCTGTGAGATACGTAGGGAAGTCAGGTCCTTCTCTATGTAATAGGCCTCTTTGCATCAGGAGTTGTAGGGTTTTTCCCGTTCCGTTTGTATGGGTTGTGTACTCTGCTTCCTTGCACCTTGCATTAAGGTCTCCGGCTAGAAAGGTTGAGGCTTATCTACGGAATAGGTTGATGAAATTGGGTATTGGTAGGTACGAGCATCTAGGGAGTTGGTAGGCCCCGGCTATGACCAGGTCACCTGTAGTCATTTTTATTTTCACAGCTAAAAATGATTCCTCTAGCCCTTTTATTTCAGTAAAGTGTATACCTTTGTTAATGCCTAAGGCAACTCCGTCATATCTTGACTGTGAGTGGTTTGTTGTTAAGAATTTTTAGTTGGGGATTTTTATTGTTTCTGTATCTGTGGATATGCCATGTTCTGTTAAGATGATTATGTCTGGATCTTCCTTTCTTACTATGCTGGATTAGATTAAGCGTTTTTCTTTCCAGCCCTTAACATTCAAGGTGAATATTTTAAGCTTACGTTGATACGTGTTCATTGCTGTTATGTTTGCTTGTGTTCTCTACCTCACTTTGCCTTTTCTGGTCAGCCTGAAGATCGAGTGCGTCCATTTCTTTTATTTTTAAATTCACCGCATGAGATGTTGCTGCATGATTCTGGAGCGATAAATAACATGCCCTGTTTCAGTGCGTTGTAAACTTCGGTTTCGTCTGCGTCTGCCTTATATTACCATCTAAATTTACCCTTGACTAGTCCGTCGACTATTTCCTACTGCTTGTATTGCTTAGGAATGGGGTAAGCATGAGATCCGTAAATTTTGATGTTGAATTGCTGGGTGGTCATTTTTTTTTTTTTTTTTATCTGAGGTCACTTTTGTGCTTTCTTCTTCTGATTCGGTATCCATTTCACTTTTGTCTTCTTCTTCTTCTATTTGGCTAGTAGTTTTCTTTGGAGTCATATTCATTTTGTACAACTCATTCGAGGGTGGGTTCTCCGGGAACCACATTTTTTTTAGTCCGTTTTTCTCAAGCATGGTGTTGAGTTTAGTTGCATATGAACCTGGGTTCGCCATGTTGACAAAGTGTACATGCATTATGCACAGTATTAAGTCGGGCCTCATGGAGCCCTCGATATTGACCATTGTGATCTGTGTGGTGGGTGCAGAGATGCTTCCGTTAGCTCTTGTTGCAGCATAGGTGGGATTTTTTTCTCCTTTCTTTCTCTGCGTTGATATTGGCTTTCTTTATCCGAATAAGTTGCTTCTTAACTGGGCATGACATGGCCAGAGTCCTAAGTCCATTTCCGCAGTTCAAGCATTTTTTCTCTGTGTTTCTGCACTCATCCCACCTGTTTTCCTGCCTTGAGCATTCAGAGCAAGCTTTACCTTTGAAGGTACACTCCTAGGTTGAGTGCTTGTCTAGCGCGTAGCATGTGAAATACACTTGCACTGAAACGAATGTTTCCCTTTCTATGTGGTCGGGGGAGATTTTCGTGTAAAATGCTAGGAGTCCTTGCTCGGTGGCTTTCTTTGCGATCTCTGTCGATCGGAAGATCATTTTAAAGACTTGGCTGTGATCATCTCCATTCTGGTCCTTGAATTTTATTACGTCTTCGACCTTTGCCCATTCTTGCTCTCTTTCTAGCTCTTCTTTTATCTCTTGGGCTGTATGTTTGCCTACCCATGGGTCAAGACGCCGGCATATTACTGATCACTTTGTTTGGACGTCAGGCGGCGTCCGAAGGGGCTAGTCCTATTTTCCTGAGTTTCTTGGCTGCGCTCAAAAGGAGATCGAGTTCTTTCTCCGTGTCGCATAGCGTCACGTAGCCATTGTATTGGTCTTTAAGCCGTAAAAGCACCACGGTTTTTAAGGGGTATTTATTCTCCTTGGTTTAACGTAACGTTAGAGGAAATGGACCACTCTTGTGCGTGGAATTTTTAAAAATAGTTTTAATGTATGATTCCAGCTTCTCGCTTGTCTGTTGATGACCAGATGGCCTCAAAATCTCTGACCACGGATACTCGAGTCACTATAAGGAGAGGCAGAATATGGCGAAGAGAGAAATCTCTAAGCTATATAGATTCAGTAATCTTAGCTTGGCGAATATCAGGAAACTATACCTGTCGTTTATCCGGGCTAATCTCATCTACCCTGCAGTAGTGACTCAAATGGCCAGCAAGACCGCTATGAGGAGGCTCCAATGAGTGCCGAACTCTGCATCCCTCTGAATAAACAAAACCAGACGAAGATAGCATCTTCGACAGAGGGACCTGCACCGCAGGCAGAAACTGGCGCCAATAAACGTCGCAACCCAGAAACTGGCCAAAAAGGTCTGGTCTACAATGGCCAATGATATCATTCCAGAATTAAGAAGAACTGGAGGCGGTATTAATATCCCTGCCAGATTGCACTGGAAGGTCGCTCGAAACCAGCGATTCCCAAGCACTAAACTCTGTTCCGAGGAAAATACATTACCAATTTACACATAAATATCAACAAAACAAAGGATGACATAATAGACTACGAAACAATACTAAACTTACAATCAACAAATAACAGGAAAATACATCAGATAAAAACACGAAGTAAAAAACTAAATTCGAACACTAATAAAGGCTCGAAAGCTCAACAAAAACACTGCACGACAAATAAACATAATTAAAACAAGAAGGAAAAAATAAGTATTAAAAACTGAAAAATGCCTGCGATGCCCCTCAAACAAAGGCAACCCTACCCCACTTTCACCATCTATCATCTACCACTATCTAAATTCTTCCCCTATTGAGTACACCAGTTTATCTTTATTTATTAAAATGGCTTCTGAGGACGGAACGTTATTCGCAGTTAAATCTTGACGTGCATACGTAAAGTTTTCTCGCCGAATAATATTTGCTCTGTTCGGAATTCTTACGTTCGAAGCAAGGACAAGCTAGCCGAGCCAGCCGAATTTAAAACAGCCCTCTGGTTATGTTTAGAAAGAGAGTATTGCTATTTTTTTATCATCCCAAAGAAACTGCCTGCGATGCCCCTCAAACAAAGGCAACCCTACCCCACTTTCACCATCTATCATCTACCACTATCTAAATTCTTCCCCTATTGAGTACACCAGTTTATCTTTATTTATTAAAATGGCTTCTGAGGACGGAACGTTATTCGCAGTTAAATCTTGACGTGCATACGTAAAGTTTTCTCGCCGAATAATATTTGCTCTTTTCGGAATTCTTACGTTCGAAGCAAGGACAAGCTAGCCGAGCCAGCCGAATTTAAAACAGCCCTCTGGTTGTGTTTAGAAAGAGAGTATTGCTATTTTTTTATCATCCCAAAGAAACCGCCTGCGATGCCCCTCAAACAAAGGCAACCCTACCCCACTTTCACCATCTATCATCTACCACTATTTAAATTCTTCCACTATTGAGTACACCAGTTTATCTTTATTTATTAAAATGGCTTCTGAGGACGGAACGTTATTCGCAGTTAAATCTTGACGTGCATACGTAAAGTTTTCTCGCCGAATAATATTTGCTCTTTTCGGAATTCTTACGTTCTAAGCAAGGACAAGCTAGCCGAGTCAGCCGAATTTAAAACAGCCCTCTGGTTGTGTTTCGAAAGAGAGTATTGCTATTTTTTCATCATCCCAAAGAAACTGACATGAGCGCTTGAGCTCCCTACATCGTTCCCCGTCGGCGGACACCGTGCAATCGTGGACCTGGACTGCTTATAAATAACCCTCGTTCCAACTATGCCAGTCGACTTTGATATGACATAATTGGGGGAATTGACGAAAGCTGGTTTGAGGATTAGCTCTCAGCTGAAATCAATTCCAGAGGCCACCCCGGGAAAAGGGACGGACTGCGAACTCTGTTGATTTAGCTTTATCAATGGGGGCTTACCGCCCAAGATCATAGAGCGACATGCAACCGTCTCTATGCTATGAAGGATGCAGTCGCGAATTTAAAAACCCCCAAGGGGGCGGCACCCAGCGGGTGAAGGAAGTTGATTCGGCCTTTATCATCATCAAGTCCGCCATAATTCACCACTTCGGAGGAAACCTTCCCGGGCCCATTCCTCATCATCCATCATCCCATCAAGTGCACTACTGGTTTGCGGGGGCACGGGGCCGCACTACGGCGGTGAACACTTCTATTCTGAATTATCTATCTCAAACACTAAAGTATATAACATTACCTACATAAAACTCATACACATTACACGAATCAAGAAAGAAGACTTATAAGTAAGCAGAGGAATCACCCGGATCAAGGACCCCCCCCCCTCAGGGGAGATGGAAACAACGAAGAGAGTCCCCCTCAGCGGGCTCCCCGGCCAAGCAGTTCCGGCCAAAGCTGATGTATGCCGGGTTCTATTCGAAGAACTTAATGTTGCGTTGATCCGTTTGATCGACGTAACCAATGGCTACATTGCAATGTGCTCGGAAACGAAGGACGTGGACGAGCTACTGTCCTCCCGAGGTACGGAAGCCCTAAAGGAAATCGGGCTTGAGGCAAGAACCACCCATCCTCCCAGGTGGCGGCCAATATGAGCGTCATATGCCGCAAAATAGAAGGATAGATTGGAGAAAGAACCACCGAAGAGATAAAGAAGGAAATTGAGGCACAAAACACATGGGCGAAGATAAAGGAACTAATCAAGTTCAATAACCACACCCATGTGTTCAAAATCACATTCGAACCCACTGAGATGTCACAAAAGAAAAAAAGAGATGGGCTCCTAGCCTTCAGCACGAGGATCCCATCGGAAAACATTGAGCAGGAAAAATTTCACAATATTCAAATGTGTTTTTCCTGCTACAAACTGGAGAGCGATACAAGCCACTCTTGCCCCAACAAGGACAAGAAGCTATGCTTAGAATGCGGGAAAGAGGGACATAGATTTAAAGAATGTTCCTCAACAACAAAAAAGTGCCTAACTACAACGAGGACCACTGAACCTTAGCACTTAAATGTCACAGAAGAAAAGAAATAATAAAAAGAAGGAGGAAGAATCTCGAGCCCGTAGTACCCAAAGCTATGCGACCGCAGCATCGAGATCGAATCAAACAGTCGTAAAACAACCGACTATGCAGTTCAACTCAGATCTGAGCTCCAAGATTCTGTCATGCGTCATCCACGCCTATATCACTAACCTAGGAAACTCAGGTACCTATGAGAGTGAACTCAATTCACTACTTCAGACAAAAAACTTGCCAACCATCAAAGTGCCCAAGTCGCCAGACTTCCTAAAAATACTAAATATGAGCACAACCTCATCCATACGACCACAAGGTGAAGAAGAGAAGCAGTCTATATCTGAGGAAGATTCGGATGACATTGAAGAAGAGTTATCAAGCGATTCACAACAAGAAGAAGAAAAAAGAGCCAAGAACGAGGTCACAGAGAGCCTAGAGGAGGAAATATAAAACTCCCAGCCCTCCCAGAAAACAACTAACTAAGAATACCAAGGGCATGGAAGTAATCCATGAAAAGACGAAACAAAGTCCATCCCCTGCACCTCAAAAGGTCCCTAACAGCGACCCCAGACTGAAGAAGCGGTAGTTAAGTCCCCATAATGCAAAGAGGCAGCTTAAGAATCTTGAGTATTAACACCGACGGATTGACTACAAAAAGAGTGCACTACGGTAATATTTTCCAACATATCAATGCTGATATCATTCTCATTTTGGAACACGGAGTTAACACGGATAGGGACATAATCAAGATATGGAACTATGACGTGTTAACAGTAAACCATTCACGAGAACGTTACGACGGAGCAGCCATTGCGATAAAGAAGGGAATCAAATTCAAGCAAGTAAGGAACTTGGAAGAATCCTACCTCGCCATAGAGGTAGAGATAAACCTTGGAAAGATGGTCGTGGCTACGGGATACCAACCCCCAAGACGCAACTAGTTGCCTAACCACACTCTTGCGAGTATATTCGGGCAAAGGGTCCCCACGATATTTATGGGGGACCTGAACGCACGCTGTGCTGATTCCAGGTATACCCGAAGCATCGGTGCAGGCAGATGCTTGAATACTCTCCTGTACAGGAACATTGTCCAAAGACTGGGCCCCGACTTTCCGACCTTCATCACGGAAAAGAGTGCCACCAAGCCGGACATCTGCTTGGCCAACTTCCTATTACCTTTCAATTATCACATGAACCTTGGGTAACCTTGAAGTAATAGGGATTAATTTACAAATAAACGTTAACCCTATAATGGTACCATCGCATACAAGGAACAATTACCACAGGGCGAATTGGGATAATTACGAGCGAATGCTAAGAAATTACATCCCAGCGAACCTCGACGAAGCAACGCTCGAGGAAGTAGACGAAGAAATGGGGCGGCTAGAGGCCCAGATGATCGAGGCTGACAGAGAGTCGATTCCCAGAAGCACATATAAAACAATTTCAACTTACAAGTTGACCGATCGTATGAAAGTTTTGCACCGTGAACTGAAAGGATTATATCAGGTTAGCATCAACACGGGAATATCCCGTGATTCTAATGTACCGTATGAGAGAGATAAAGAAAGAACTGAAAATTCTAATCTACGAAAAGCAAGAGGCAAAATGGAATGAAGCTATCGAAGAACTAGATAGCGAAGCAACACCGAAAGAATTCTGGGCGAAAATCAAGAGATTGAGAATAAAGCCCCAGAAGAAAAAGATGGAGTTCGAAGATGACCAAGGAGAAACTAAAACGGAAGAGAATGAAATGGAAGAGATTCTCAGGCAATACTGGGAACAGATTTTCAGAATCAGTGAAGAAGAAAGTGAAGACTTCGACATAGATTTTGAAAATCGGATTATAGACGAGCTAAATGAAGTTATTGAGAGGACGCATCCTAACCACCAAGTGAACAGGCAGGAAGGAGAAGAAGAAAGAGTGGCGCTAGAAGAACTAGAAAGTGCGCTCTACTCCTTTAAGCAAAAAGCTCCAGGTTGATCAGGCTTGGCAAAGTTAAACTTCGTTATAGCACCGAGATGCGTACGGGAAGGATTACTCAACATCTTCAATACCTGCCTAAATGTGGGCTACTTTCCCAACGCATACAAAACGGCAAAAATGATATTCATTGCCAAAACCTGGAAAACCAACGAGCAAAGAGAGTTATCGCCCAATATCCCTTCTGGAAATTGGGGGAAAGCTATTAGAAAAAATACTAAACAAAAGACTCGACAAGCACTTGGAGTAAAATTCGCTATACAACGAAATGCAATACGGCTTCAGAAAGAAGAGAAGCACCGAGATGGCAATAAATGTCATCACGGAAAAGCGAAGAAAAACAGGAGCTATATCGACATAGTGTGCAGAGATGTATCAAAGGCATTCGATAAAGTGTGACTAAGGGGGATGCAATACAAGATCCTACAGCTAGGTTTAAGCTCAAAACTGGAAAAAATCCTCTGTGATTATGTCATGGAGAGATCGGCCTACATCAGTATAAGGCGCACGGACGGTCCCGGCATTAATCTACAGGTAGGATTGCCTCAAGGCGGGTACCTCAGTCCAACCCTATACTCGATATACGAGTATACGATATACGACATACCAGAGCCAACCCACCCCTCTAGTCTGAATATCCAGTTCGCCGATGACATAACTCAAATCATAGTAAGTGGATAAAGAAATGCGCCTTGGCAAGCTCGAAAGACTGCCGAGGAAATAAGAAAAATCAACGCTTATGAATCCAAATGGGAAAATCCGAACTAATGGCGACAAATTCAAGATCGTCCCAGTAGGAAGAAGAAAAACAGCGGATGTGAGAGTGGAGGATACGCGTTATCCCTACACAAACGAGTGCACTGTACTCAGATTCAAGATCACTTCTAACGGGTACAAGAAGCACCTCACAGAACGGATTCAAAAAGCAACCCCGGCAGTCAGAACCCTCTACAACTTCAGAAACCTCAGCCAAAAGATCAAGAAGAAAATATACCTGACGCTAGTCAGACCCACCCTCATCTATCCCTCTGTAACTCTGTTCGGAGCCTCAAAAACATCACAAAAAGAGTTGCAAAAGGTACAAAATAAATGTATATACCTTATTACTAACACACGAAGGAGGGAAATGAGGAGGCAAATGGATCTGCACAGAGCAGTGGAAATCAAACCGCTCAATACGATCTTAAAGGAAAGAGCGTCATATATGAAAGAAAAAATAATAACGTATAGCAATGAAGAAATCCGAGCACTCATCGTAGAAAACCAACAAGGTCCCAGCCGCGCAAGATTCCCAAGCAGCGTCAGCAAGCTTGAAGACGCAATTGTCCCATTTTAAGCATAGGGCTAAACTACCGACCAAACCGACGATGAAAACTAACCGAAAATGACCAACCGAACCGACTATACATCAAGAACCAAGATAACCAAAACAACCTAATGAAGACAACGAAGAAAGAAGAACAAGATGAAGAAAACAGTTAAATACGAACACACAAATACATAACTACCAAATACGAATATAGAAAAACAGTGACAGAATTAAAATAACACACAGAACACAAATATTAAATACGAATATAGCATAACAATTATAAAACTAAATAAGACAACACGTAAGAATCGAAGAAGAAACATAAATCATAAAATCAATCTAAACAACCAAATTACACGTCAAGTCAACAAGTTAAAGCAAATTGTACAAGAATCCAAAGGTTTGAACGCCTTATAATAATAATAAATACATGCATACATACTTGTATACACATATATACATCTATAAAAACAATAATATTATAACAAACAAACAAAGAGATTAGCCTGTTCACCAGGCACCTTTTGCAAATCTTGCAACTCTCAGACTTCCTTATTTCACCACTATCCCCAAACCCCACTATTCGAATACACCACTATCTCTTACACTCACTTCCCAAAGACAAAAGGCTTCAAAGATGTTAAGCCTCGCTCTATTAACCTCTTTTCTTTTAATAATGGTGTTGTCAACGAGCATACCTCTCGTTAAGTTAATATGATGTACACTCTCCATATGGTTTTTTGGCCCTCCGCTTTGTAGATGCATCCTTAATCTCCTCGAAAGTGTGGTAGTTGTCATGCCAATATACGTAGGTGAGTCAAAAAGTTCTCAGACAAATGCCAGATTATTGAAATGTTCGATTTTGTACAAGTAAATACAGGGTCAAACACGACTTTCATGTTTTCTGAACAATTCCTACAAAATTCGTCATTCAATTTGTCGAGACTCTTTGTATTAGATGTGCTTCAAAAAGGTTACTTTTTTGAACCCATAAAATGGCAAATTTTGAGATAAGAGCGAACATTAAATTCCTGACTAAACTTGATTAGAAGCCTGTTAAGATTATTGACGCTCTACAACAGGTTTATGGTGACTCTTCGCCATGTAGAGCGGTAGTTTACGACTGGATTAAGCGCTTCAAGGGGGGCAGAGAAGAAGTTGAAGATGATCCACGTGAAGGGAGACCCTCCACCTCCATTAACCCAGAAAATGTCGAGCTTGTGAGGAATCTAGTGGATAAAGATCGCCGTATTACTATTGATGAAGTTGCCAATGCATGTGAAATCTCTCATGGCTCAGCATTTGGAATTCTAACTGAAAATCTTGGCCTGAGCAAGCCTTCAGCACGTTGGGTCCCAAAAGCGTTGCGAGAAGACCAGCTGAATCATAGGGCCAACCTTTCTTTGGCTATTTTGACCAAGATTGAAGCAAACGAGGATAGTATTTTTGAGCGCCTCGTAACGGGAGATGAAACTTGGGTGTATCAGTTTGATCCTGAAAGTAAAAATCAATCAAAAGAGTGGCACCCAAGGGGGGCAGCAGGGCCTATCAAGTTCAAGACAGAGAGGTCCGTTAAGAAGATAATGGCTACAGTTTTTTGGGATTCGGAGGGAATTATTTTAATAGACTTCTTAGAAGGACAAAAAACTGTTACATCCAGCTATTACGAAGGAGTTTTAAGGAAGCTGAAAACTTCAATAGCCAAAAAACGACGAGGAAAGCTCCACAAGCAAATCTTGTTCCACCATGACAATGCCACTGCACATTCGTCCAAAGCTGTGAGATCTCAGCTACGGGAATTTCGATGGGAAACTCTTGCTCATCCCCCTTATAGCCCTGATTTAGCACCCTCTGACTTTTTTCTGTTTCCAAATTTAAAGGGACACCTAAAAGGAACCCGGTTTCAATCATTAGATGAAGCAAAAAAGCAGGTCATTACTTGGTGCCAGAGACAACCCCGTGAATTCTACAAAGATGGTCTTTACCGTTGGATTCATAGATTAAGAAAGTGTATAGATGTTAATGGAGCTTATGTAGAAAAATGATTACAGTATTACTACAAATAAAAATTTTATGCCATTTATCTGAGAACTTTTTGACTCCCCCTCGTATTCAGAGTTATTATCAAGTTTACAGTCTTTATTGGGGCGAGTGTCCATAATATTAACCTAACGAGAGATATGCTTGTTGACAACACCATTATTAAAAGAAAAGAGGTTAATAAAGCGAGGCTTAACATTGGATATTGGACATATAAAAGTGGGGAATATAGTAGTAGAGGGTTTTAGTAGGAGAAAATAGTGGGGAAAATGGGGAAAATTATAGGAAAGCGAAATGAAAAGTAGGATGAAATACAGGTCCCTGGTGATAGGGCATCTCTGGCTTTCTTTGCGTTTTGATATATAATTTATGATATATATATATATATATATATATATATATATATATATATATATATATATATGCATGCAATATCCCGCAGGAAAAAATGAAAAGGTGTTTCCAAGTACTTTTGAACTTTATTAAGTTCCTTGATAAGGAACTTAATAAAGTTCGAAAGTACTTGGAAACACCTTTTCATTTTTTCCTGCGGGATATTGCATTCATTTGCCACCCTCACGTGATACTTTGTGAGTTTTTCATATATATATATATATTATATATATATGTAGATGGCATTCAAGCCTTTGTAGCAGCGGGTTTATTTGCTCTCTACTGGTTTTGTTAAGACTTGCATCTTCTTATCTGGGTAGTTTACACCCAGATTTTGAGTTTTTTATTATTTTGTCTATTCTGTACTTCTGTTGTTTTTATTGATTTTTTTAATTTTAGGCGAGTTATCGCGCTAAAATTTGGGGGAAGTTTAGAAAATTAGCACTTTGCTAACTTAGTGAAAATGATATTGTATGGCTTTGTTTCTGTTTGGTATTGTGAAAAAAAAACTAAGTGAACCTTGGGTCTACGTCATCGTCAATGAGTAGTCTGCTGCTTTTAAAGGGTATTGCGCGTCTTATATCATCAAAGTCCATATGCTCTTGCACAAACTCGGGAGGGAGGAGGCGGTGCACTTTGTTTCAGATCTTAGCTGCTCTCAGGTGAAGCTCCACGTTTATGGGGGTTATCCCCAGTTCACCATGGAGCGCACTCTGCCTTCTCCACTCTCTCCTTCGGGTTCCGTGTTATGATATAGACCGCCTTATTTTGGACCTTTTGCAGTTTAAAGACTTGGGTCTTGGGAATCCCGTTTATAGGAACCGGCGGATACAGGAGTTTTGATCGAATGCATGTATTATAGATCTTGAGTTTGTTGGAGGTACTCAGGTTTATGAACTTGAAAAGTTACACCAAGTCCCTCCGTGCATTCGATGTAGTTTTAGCTACATGACTCCCATATCCACGAGTAGTAATAAGAAGCCCAGAACCGTGCCCTCCGTGCGGTATGGGATGCGTGCACCCCCCACACGGATGTCTGCGAGGGTCCGTCGAAATAGTGGAATTACACGGAACTTTTAGGCATTGGTAGACATCTTCCATCTTCTCTCGAAAGAGTTGGCGTTTTCGATTTCTACCGCCGTACTCTGTGCCATGATATTCACATTCCGATAAGGTGTCGTACATATCATTGTTATGTCGTCCGCAAATTGGACGTACAACGAGCCTTCAGTCAGAGGTTGGGGAAGGTCGATAGTGCATATATTATAGAGCAGGGGACTTATACACCCGCCTTGAGGCACCCCCGCCTCGAGCTCGAACTTGGGGCCATTGAAATCCTTGATGTTCAGAAACGCCCTCCTCTCCATTACGTAGTCACATAGAATTCTTTAAAGTATGGGATTGAGGCCCAGCTGTACGATTTTATATTGCAGGCCTCTCCTCCATACCTTGTCAAAGGCCTTTTTGACGTCGCGGAGTACCAAATTTGCGTGGCGTCTTTCAGCTTTTACTTTTACAAACTTCTCGGTGATCACGGCTAGCACCGTGTCCGTTCCTCGCTTCCTTCGGAAGCCATATTGTTGGTTGTTATGAGAATTGTTATCCTCGAGGAACGAATTTATCCTGTTGGCCAATATCTTCTCTAAGACTTTCACTGCGAATTTTAAGAGAGATATAGGCCTGAAGTTAGCTGGACTGCCCGGTGGCTTACCGGCTTCGGGAATGAATATCATTTTCGCTACCTTCCAGTGGTCAGGAAAGTAACCCGCATTCAGGCACGCGTTCATGATATTCATGAGCCTCAATAAGATGTTAGGCGGGGATTGGATAAAATTATCCCTTGTCAGTCCTGTACGCCCAGGTTCTCGTTGACGAAAGGATTTTAAGGTTTTTGAGAGTTCCTTGGCAGTAATTCTACCGCCGAGTCCCTCCATTTTCCTTTCCTGTGATATGCAATGGTGAGGATGGGTTCTGTGCATCTGGTCATTCAAGTCGTTTATAATTCCGTCTTCGAAGTCTAAATCAAAGTCATCATTCTCTTCCGGGAATATCTTAAATATAGATGCCCAAAAGAGCCTGAATTCCTCTTCTATTTTTTCCACGTCAGTAATTTCCGTATTTTCACGTCTAAGATTTATGGTCTTTTGTGGCTGTCTGCCTCTTAGTCTTTTTACTGTCTGCCAGAATGTACGCGAGTCGTTTTCTAGGTTTAGTCCGTCAATCAAATTGTTCCAAAGTACATTCTGTTGGTCCCTAATAAGAATCATTAATTCGTCGCGTATGTGTCGTATTCGTCTGTGTGTAATGATGTTGGGGCCAGTGAGGTTAACTTCATTGATCCGTTCCCCGTATTCTCTCGCGAGGGATTTCATTCTAGAGGTCCAGGAAGGGGCAGGAAGAGTTTTATATTTAACTTGGGGAATGGCTTCCTTATCGGCTCTTAATAAATTGTCATTAATTTTATCCAACTCCTCATCAATTTCTTCTAGAGTGGCATTAATTAAGGGGTCAGGGTTGTAATTTTCGAGGAGTCGTTTATAATTATCTCAGTTGGCTCAACCATAGCTCTTGCGTTCTTGGATAGGGACTTGAATGGAAGAGGTTGAGATTTTAATAAGGATAGCCTGGTGGTCGCTAGGGATAGGAGGACCCGGTTTAAGGAAGTAATTGTAAGGGAACATAGTGCTAGTCAGCACTTTTTTTATGTTTTGTGGCTAATCTGTGTGTGATGTATGTGGGGAGGTTTGGTCCAATTCTTGTCATGATTTGTCTTTCAATAAGTGTCTCAAGATTGCTGCCTGCTGTGTTGGTCGACGTGTAATCTGAGGCAACACTCCTCGCATTGAGGTCGCCGGCAAAAAGAACGGTTCTGCCGTGACCACAAAGCTGCAGGAAGTTGTGAAAGGGCAAGTACCCCTTCCTTGGGGGCTGGTACCCTGTTGCCAGCACCAGGGGGCCCAGTGCTGCAGGGGGCCCAGTGCTGCAGGGGGCCCAGGTATGACTCATCGAGTCCACTTATTGATTTGAAGTCAAGACCTCTTTTCACAGCTATCGAATATTCTTCGAAACGTTCTCCGCTGTGATTTTTGGTTAAGACTTCGTAGGGGAAAGTTTTAGCCTGTTCGTGTCATTCATCCCATGTTATGAGATAAATATAAGGTCTAGGTCGCATTATCTTATTAAGTTACCGTATAGTGTTTTTTTTTGTTCGTCCAGCCGTCAGAGTTAAAATGTAATATTTTTAATGTATCCAATGTCTTGTTCACTAAAGATTCCTGTGTATGGTCATGTTGTTTTGGGAGTTATTCTCTTACGAGCTTAGGTCCTTTTGGAGTGTAAGGTGGCGTGATGGTTTTTCCTGTACATTTTTTTCTGTATTCGCCGTCCGTAAGGGTGATAAAGGTTTCGGGTGTCAGCTTGATCAAGCCTTAGAGTAGAGCCTCCTCGACTTGTTTCTCGCTATAGTCGTCCGAGGTGAATTCCCATTTGTATCTTCCGGCTATTACACCTTCCGATACGTCAAGGACATCCATCTCCTTAGGAAAAGGGGACCTTTCGGCAGCAAATACCTTTAAGTTAATTTTTCTTGAATGGTAAGCGTGCCTAGATTCCCTCTTACAAGAAGAGAACGATCTCGGCCGTCTCTGAGGCTGTGAGGTTTTCCGTGAGCGAGGCGAACGTGCCCCCACCCCCCTCAGCTTCAAAGTCTCACTCACCGTAGCCTCATAATCTACCTGTGTATGTGTGTGTGTGTGTGATCGAGTTTATGTCCTGTGAAGTTGTCGTGATGTTCTGTTTTTCGGAGCGTGTCTTTGCTCCCTGGATCCTAGGATCCCTGGAGGGAGTTGGGGCTGGGGCACTGCTGGGAATGGGGAGCTTCTGGCAGCTAGTCTCGCACTGGGGTTTGAGACTAATCTTCAGACTCTCCTCCAACCGTGAGTTTGGGGGAAACCACATCTTCTCCATACCATTATGCGTCAGCATTCTATTAAGTTCATCTGCAAAGCACCCCGGGGAGGAGAGATTTGCAATGTGAGCATAATAGATTCAACACATAATTTTGGTCGAGTTCTCGTTCTCGACGTGGAGAAATGTATGATTTCCCTTGGACTCCGCTACAGCAGCTTTAGCAACCTTGGCGTAGGTGCTATTCACTTTATTTTCTTCATCTTGTCTTTTTTGATTAGCCTTTTTCTTCAACATTTCTTTTTTTATCGGGCAAGCCATGGAGAGCGTCTTATGTTCTCCAGCGCAATTCAGGCATTTCATAGAGGCGCTCTTACAGCTCCTCTAAGAATGCGTATCCGACGCGCAGATAGAGCACAGAAGAACGCTTTCCCTGGAGCAGGTAGCCGTGGTGTGCTCTTCATACTTGTAGCATTTGAAGCACATCTGGAGGTCGATAAACTCTTCACGTTCGATCTGTTCAGGGCAGACACGGACGTTAAAGAGGAGCATACCGCCCTCCGTGGCCTTAACCGCCATTGTTGTATCACAAAAGACATTTTGAATACGTGCGTGTATTCCTTGAATTTAATGATTTCAGCTACCTTCGTCCAGGTGTTTTTTTTTACACTTCAGCATGAATTTCCTCGATGCTGTGCCCCCCAACCCATGGATCGAGGTGGCGAAGGATAATACTACGGTGTGTCTTGATTTGAAATGGAATGTGTGGCTTGAGGTTGATCGCTTTTAGGCATTCTGCTTCTTTAGGAGCGGTGAATACTTTGCAGTCACTCTCCTTTTGGCAAATAGCCGAATATCCGTTGTGGGTGTCAATTAGCCTTATTAGGGCAATCCCTAGATCCCCGTGAATTTTAGAGAAGACTGCCCCCCGATCAGGATTGGGGCCATCGGTGAGGGTCCTCAGCGGTATCCGCCGGGTTTCCCTCATTTATTTCTCCATATCCTCAAGTGCAAGGATTAGGAGAATAAACTTAATCAGAAGAAAAATACCCCGCGAGGCTTAACATCTTAGAAGCCATTTTAATAAATGAAAATAAGCCGGCCATCAACAGTCAAGCGACAAGCTGGAATCTTACGTTAAGTCTATTTTTAAAAATTCCATGCACAAGAGTGGTCCATTTCCTCTAACCTTTCGTTCAACCAAGGATAATAAATATCCCTTAAAACCGTTTTCTTTCACTTGAGTACATAGAGTACATTCACCGTAGACTCATCGTACGAAACGGATCTCTTCTCAAACTCTCCGAAAAAGTTTATCACCAGCAAAGGCGGGAAAGGAAAGGGATAGATAAGCAAAAACGTGAACTTGCCACACTTTTTCCCTACGGAGACTCCAGAAATCGAAGATAATTTACGGAGCCACGCATACCTGACCCATGTCTGGCTAATCCTCCCCTCCCCGCGGCCCCCTTATCGGGAAAAAGGGAGCGGAAATGAACTGAACTAACATTCATATAGTCTCGCTCCAACTATGTCGGTCTACTTTAATAGACATAATTTGAGACGTAAAGGAAAGCAGGTTTGAGGATTAGCTCACTGTGGAACTCTACGGAAGAGACCACCCGGTTACGAGGCGATGCTTAAAGCTTTGGGGAAGAGTTCGCTCTAATCTCTAAGGGTAGTTTTCGGCCAGGACCACAGGGGGACATGCAGCTGTCCCTGTGTAAGATGGAAGCAGCATCGATAACCAAACCTCAGACGAGGCGGCACCCCCGGGCGGTGGTAGTTGACTCTATCACCACCCATCATTAGGTCCACCACTTTTCACCCGTCTGCGAGGCCTCCCGGCTTCGCCCACCATCATTCATTCATCCCATCCGGCAGTTCATGTTCTTGAAAACTTGCTTGCAACGAGGAAGGGTAGCACTTAAAACACTTCCAAAAAGAAGAATTGGACCCTACAGTAAGGGAAATACAGCCACGAACATCCAGAACCCACTTGAAGGAGACATCAACCCAACCACAATGGATAACCGAGAAGGAGCGAAGAGGGTTCCCCTTCGCATCCTCCCCGGCCAGGAGAAACCCTCCCGGGAACAGACGCTGAAGAGCATATATGTGGCTATAGGAGTGGTCCTCCTACGGCTTACAGACCAATACAATAGTTACGTGGCGCTATGCGACATGGAGAAAACTCCTCGATCTCCTTTTGAGTGAGGGCACAGCCAAGAAACTCGGCAAAATAGGACGAGCCCCCCGGACGCCGCCTGACGTCCAAACAAAGTGATCAGTAATATGCCGGCGTCTTGACCCATGAGTAGGCAAACATACCACCCAATAGATAAAGAAAGAACTAAAAAGAGAGCAAGAATGGGCAAAAGTTAAAGCCGTAATAAAATTCAAAGACCCGAATGGAGAGGATCACAGCCAAGTCTTTAAAGTGATCTTTCGATCGACAGAGATCGCAAAGAAAGCCACTGAGCAAATACTCCTAGCATCCTAGCATTTTACACGAAAATCTCCCCCGACCAGATAGAAAGGTAAACATTCGTTTCAGTGCAAGTGTGCTTCACATGCTACGCGCTAGATAAGCACCCAACCAAGGAGTGTACCTCCAAAGGTAAGGCTTGTTCTAAATGCTCAAGCCATGAACACAGGTGGGATGAGTGCAGAAGCACAGAGAAAAAATGCTTGAACTGGGGAAATGGACATAGGACTCTGGCCATGTTATGCCCAGTTAAGAAGCAACTTATTCGGATAAAGAAAGCCGATATCAACGCAGAGAAAGAAAGGAAAAAAAATACCACCTACGCTGCAGCAAGAGCTAACGGAAGCATCTCTGCACCCACCGCACCCATCACAACGGTCAATATCGAGGGCTCCATGAGGCCCGACTTAATACTATGCATAATGCATGCACACTTTGTCAACATGGCGAACCCAGGTTCATATGCAACTGAACTCAACACCATGCTTGAGAAAAACGGACTAAAAAAAATGTGGTTCCCGGAGAACCCACCCTCGAATGAGTTGTACAAAATGAATATGACTCCAAAGGAAACTACTAGACAAATAAAAGAAGAAGAAGACAAAAGTGAAATGGATACCGAATCAGAAGAAGAAAGCACAAAAGTTACCTTAGAAAAACAAAAATCGAAAATGACCACCCAGCACTCCAACATCAAAATTTACGGATCTCATGCTTACCCCATTCCTAAGCAATACAAGCAGAATGAAATAGTCGACGGACTAGTCAAGGGTAAATTTGGATGGTAATATGAAGCAGACGCAGACGAAACCGAAGTTTACAACGCACTGAAACAGGGCATGTTATTCATCGCTCCAGAATCATGCAGCAACATTTCATGCGGTGAATTTAAAAATAAAAGAAATGGACGCACTCGATTTCCAGGCCGACCAGAAAAGGCAAAGTGACGTAGAGAACACAAGCAAACACAACAACAATGGACACGTATCAACGTAAGCTTAAAATATTCACCTTGAATGTTAACGGCTGGAAAGAAAAACGCCTAATTTAATCCAACATAGTAAGAAAGGAAGATATAGACCTAATCAACTTAACAGAACATGGCATATCCACAGATACAGAAACAATAAAAATCCCCAACTAAAAATTCTTAACAATAAACCACTCACAGTCAAAATATGACGGAGTTGCCCTAGGCATTAAAAAAGGTATACACTTTACTGAAATAAAAGGGCTAAGGGAATCATTTTTAGCTGTGAAAATAAAAATGACTACAGGTGACCTGGTCATAGCCGGGGCCTACCAACTCCCTAGATGCTCGTACCTACCAATACCCAATTTCATCAACCTATTCCGTAGATAAGCCTCAACCTTTCTAGCCGGAGACCTTAATGCAAGGTGCAAGGAAGCAGAGTACACAACCCATACAAACGAAACGGGAAAAACCCTACAACTCCTGATGCAAAGAGGCCTATTACATAGAGAAGGACCTGACTTCCCTACGTATCTCACAGCCCGAGCCTCGACTACCCCAGATATTATTTTGACTAATCTAAACTTTAATTTAAATTACCACACACAGCCAGGTCCCGCAACTCCCTCCGATCATTTAAGCATAATTACCACCATCTTAACTTTGCCCATCCAAATAAAAATATCACGAAGAAAAGCAACCAGCAAAACAAACTGGGATGGATACAAACAATACTTAAACACAATAGAAACCGGATCCCTTAAAAACCAAAGTAAAGAGGAAATAGATGCCCAACTAAAGTTAATTACCAGTAAAATCAGAGAGGCGTACAGTTTACACACTCCAACAATAGAATACAGAACCATACCTGCACCTAGATGGACCCAAGAGATCCAAGATGAAATGGATGCATTTAAAAAGGTAATAAATAAAATCAGGGTATCGGGTAATACGACGGAAAGTTACAGAAGCATTATGATAATTAGAAGGAGGATAGACACCTTCATCAAGGAAAATACAGGCAGGCTTTGGGATAACATAATAAGTAAGATAAAGATAGAAAAGGATCCAAGGAAATTCTGGAGACAATTCAGGAAATTACGCGGATCACAGCCAAAGGAAGAAATAAGCCTGAAAATTCAGAACAAGAAAGTAGAGCAAAATGAGGAATTACAAGAGCATTTCCGAACGCACTGGATGAAAAAAATTTCTATTTTTACCGGAAGAAAATCAAGATTTCGTTCTAAACTATGAGGAAGAAATCATACGTAGCCTGGCAACACAATGTTTTTAAAGATGTATATATGTGTATACAAGTATGTATGCATGTATATATTATTATTATAAGGCGTTCAAACCTTTGGATTCTTGTACAATTTGCTTTAACTTGTTGACTTGACGTGTAATTTGGTTGTTTAGATTGATTTTATGATTTATGTTTCTTCTTCGATTCTTACGTGTTGTCTTATTTAGTTTTATAATTGTTATGCTATATTCGTATTTAATATTTGTGTTCTGTGTGTTATTTTAATTCTGTCACTGTTTTTCTATATTCGTATTTGGTAGTTATGTATTTGTGTGTTCGTATTTAACTGTTTTCTTCATCTTGTTCTTCTTTCTTCGTTGTCTTCATTAGGTTGTTTTGGTTATCTTGGTTCTTGATGTATAGTCGGTTCGGTTGGTCATTTTCGGTTAGTTTTCATCGTCGGTTTGGTCGGTAGTTTAGCCCTATGCTTAAAATGGGACAATTGCGTCTTCAAGCTTGCTGACGCTGCTTGGGAATCTTGCGCGGCTGGGACCTTGTTGGTTTTCTACGATGAGTGCTCGGATTTCTTCATTGCTATACGTTATTATTTTTTCTTTCATATCTGACGCTCTTTCCTTTAAGATCGTATTGAGCGGTTTGATTTCCACTGCTCTGTGCAGATCCATTTGCCTCCTCATTTCCCTCCTTCGTGTGTTAGTAATAAGGTACATACATTTATTTTGTACCTTTTGCAACTCTTTTTGTGATGTTTTTGAGGCTCCGAACAGAGTTACAGAGGGATAGATGAGGGTGGGTCTGACTAGCGTCAGGTATATTTTCTTCTTGATCTTTTGGCTGAGGTTTCTGAAGTTGTAGAGGGTTCTGACTGCCGGGGTTGCTTTTTGAATCCGTTCTGTGAGGTGCTTCTTGTACCCGTTAGAAGTGATCTTGAATCTGAGTACAGTGCACTCGTTTGTGTAGGGATAACGCGTATCCTCCACTCTCACATCCGCTGTTTTTCTTCTTCCTACTGGGACGATCTTGAATTTGTCGCCATTAGTTCGGATTTTCCCATTTGGATTCATAAGCGTTGATTTTTCTTATTTCCTCGGCAGTCTTTCGAGCTTGCCAAGGCGCGTTTCTTTATCCACTTACTATGATTTGAGTTATGTCATCGGCGAACTGGATATTCAGACTAGAGGGGTGGGTTGGCTCTGGTATGTCGTATATCGTATACTCGTATATCGAGTATAGGGTTGGACTGAGGTACCCGCCTTGAGGCAATCCTACCTGTAGATTAAAGGCGGGACCGTCCGTGCGCCTTATACTGATGTAGGCCGATCTCTCCATGACATAATCACAGAGGATTTTTTCCAGTTTTGAGCTTAAACCTAGCTGTAGGATCTTGTATTGCATCCCCCTTAGTCACACTTTATCGAATGCCTTTGATACATCTCTGCACACTATGTCGATATAGCTCCTGTTTTTCTTCGCTTTTCCGTGATGACATTTATTGCCATCTCGGTGCTTCTCTTCTTTCTGAAGCCGTATTGCATTTCGTTGTATAGCGAATTTTACTCCAAGTGCTTGTCGAGTCTTCTGTTTAGTATTTTTTCTAATAGCTTTCCCCCAATTTCCAGAAGGGATATTGGGCGATAACTCTCTTTGCTCGTTGGTTTTCCAGGTTTGGCAATGAATATCATTTTTGCCGTTTTGTATGCGTTGGGAAAGTAGCCCACATTTAGGCAGGTATTGAAGATGTTGAGTAATCCTTCCCGTACGCATCTCGGTGCTATAACGAAGTTTAACTTTGCCAAGCCTGATCGACCTGGAGCTTTTTGCTTAAAGGAGTAGAGCGCACTTTCTAGTTCTTCTAGCGCCACTCTTTCTTCTTCTCCTTCCTGCCTGTTCACTTGGTGGTTAGGATGCGTCCTCTCAATAACTTCATTTAGCTCGTCTATAATCCGATTTTCAAAATCTATGTCGAAGTCTTCACTTTCTTCTTCACTGATTCTGAAAATCTGTTCCCAGTATTGCCTGAGAATCTCTTCCATTTCATTCTCTTCCGTTTTAGTTTCTCCTTGGTCATCTTCGAACTCCATCTTTTTCTTCTGGGGCTTTATTCTCAATCTCTTGATTTTCGCCCAGAATTCTTTCGGTGTTGCTTCGCTATCTAGTTCTTCGATAGCTTCATTCCATTTTGCCTCTTGCTTTTCGTAGATTAGAATTTTCAGTTCTTTCTTTATCTCTCTCATACGGTACATTAGAATCACGGGATATTCCCGTGTTGATGCTAACCTGATATAATCCTTTCAGTTCACGGTGCAAAACTTTCATACGATCGGTCAACTTGTAAGTTGAAATTGTTTTATATGTGCTTCTGGGAATCGACTCTCTGTCAGCCTCGATCATCTGGGCCTCTAGCCGCCCCATTTCTTCGTCTACTTCCTCGAGCGTTGCTTCGTCGAGGTTCGCTGGGATGTAATTTCTTAGCATTCGCTCGTAATTATCCCAATTCGCCCTGTGGTAATTGTTCCTTGTATGCGATGGTACCATTATAGGGTTAACGTTTATTTGTAAATTAATCCCTATTACTTCAAGGTTACCCAAGGTTCATGTGATAATTGAAAGGTAATAGGAAGTTGGCCAAGCAGATGTCCGGCTTGGTGGCACTCTTTTCCGTGATGAAGGTCGGAAAGTCGGGGCCCAGTCTTTGGACAATGTTCCTGTACAGGAGAGTATTCAAGCATCTGCCTGCACCGATGCTTCGGGTATACCTGGAATCAGCACAGCGTGCTTTCAGGTCCCCCATAAATATCGTGGGGACCCTTTGCCCAAATATACTCGCAAGAGTGTGGTTAGGCAACTAGTTGCGTCTTGGGGGTTGGTATCCAGTAGCCACGACCATCTTTCCAAGGTTTATCTCTACCTCTATGGCGAGGTAGGATTCTTCCAAGTTCCTTACTTGCTTGAATTTGATTCCCTTCTTTATCGCAATGGCTGCTCCGTCGTAACGTTCTCGTGAATGGTTTACTGTTAACACGTCATAGTTCCATATCTTGATTATGTCCCTATCCGTGTTAACTCCGTGTTCCGAAATGAGAATGATATCAGCATCGATATGTTGGAAAATATTACCGTAGTGCACTCTTTTTGTAGTCAATCCGTCGGTGTTAATACTCAAGATTCTTAAGCTGCCTCTTTGCATTATGGGGACTTAACTACCGCTTCTTCAGTCTGGGGTCCCTGTTAGGGACCTTTTGAGGTGCAGGGGATGGACTTTGTTTCGTCTCTTCATGGATTACTTCCATGCCCTTGGTATTCTTAGTTAGTTGTTTTCTGGGAGGGCTGGGAGTTTTAGATTTCCTCCTCGAGGCTCTTTGTGACCTCGTTCTTGGCTCTTTTTTCTTCTTCTTGTTGTGAATCGCTTGATAACTCTTCTTCAATGTCATCCGAATCTTCCTCAGATATAGACTGCTTCTCTTCTTCACCTTGTGGTCGTATGGATGAGGTTGTGTTCATATTTAGTATTTTTAGGGAGTCTGGCGACTTGGGCACTTTGATGGTTGGCAAGTTTTTTGTCTGAAGTAGTGAATTGAGTTCACTCTCATAGGTACCTGAGTTTCCTAGGTTAGTGATATAGGCGTGGATGACGCATGACAGAATCTTGGAGCTCAGATCTGAGTTGAACTGCATAGTCGGTTGTTTTACGACTGTTTGATTCGATCTCGATGCTGCGGTCGCATAGCTTTGGGTACTACGGACTCGAGATTCTTCCTCCTTCTTTTTATTATTTCTTTTCTCCTGGGACAGTTAAGTGCTAAGGTTCGGTGGTCCTCGTTGTAGTTAGGCACTTTTTTGTTGTTGAGGAACATTCTTTAAATCTATGTCCCTCTTTCCCGCATTCTAAGCATAGCTTCTTGTCCTTGTTGGGGCAAGAGTGGCTTGTATCGCTCTCCAGTTTGTAGCAGGAAAAACACATTTGAATATTGTGAAATTTTTCCTGCTCAATGTTTTCCGATGGGATCCTCATGCTGAAGGCTAGGAGCCCATCTCTTTTTTTCTTTTGTGCCATCCCAGTGGGTTCGAATGTGATTTTGAACACATGGGTGTGGTTATTGAACTTGATTAGTTCCTTTATCTTCGCCCATGTGTTTTGTGCCTCAATTTCCTTCTTTATCTCTTCGGTGGTTCCTTCTACAATCTATCCTTCGATTTTGCGGCATATGACGCTCATATTGGCCGCCACCTGGGAGGATGGGTGGTTCTTGCCTCAAGCCCGATTTCCTTTAGGGCCTCCGTACCTCGAGAGGAAAGTAGCTCGTCCACGTCCTTCGTTTCCGAGCACATTGCAATGCAGCCATTGGTTACGTCGATCAAACGGATCAACGCAACATTAAGTTCTTCGAATAGAACCCGGCATACATCAGCTTTGGCCGGAACTGCTTGGCCGGAGAGCCCGCTGAGGGGGACTCTCTTCGTTGTTTCCATCTCCCCTGAGGGGGGGGTCCTTGATCCGGGTGATTCCTCTTCTTATTTTATAAGTCTTCTTTCTTGATTCGTGTAATGTGTATGAGTTTTATGTAGGTAATGTTATATACTTTAGTGTTTGAGATAGATAATTCAGAATAGAAGTGTTCACCGCCGTAGTGCGGTCCCGTGTCCCCGCAAACCAGTACTGCAATTGATGGGATGATGGATGATGAGGGATGGGCCTGGGAAGGTTTCCTCCGAAGTGGTGAATTATGGCGGACTTGATGATGGATGAAGGCCGAATCAACTTCTTTCACCCGCTGGGTGCCGCCCCCTTGGGGGTTTTTAAATTCTCGACTGCATCCTCCATAGCATAGAGACGGTTGCATGTCGCTCTATGATCTTGGGCGGTAAACCCCCATTGATAAAGCTAAATCAACAGAGTTCGCAGTCCGTCCCTTTTCCCGGGGTGGCCTCTGAAATTGATTTCAGCTGAGAGCTAATCCTCAAACCAGCTTCCGTCAATTCCCCCAATTATGTCATATCAAAGTCGACTGGCATAGTTGGAACGAGGGTTATTTATGAGCAGTCCAGGTCCACGATTGCACGGTGTCCGCCGACGGGGAACGATGTAGGGAGCTCAAGCGCTCATGTCAGTTTCTTTGGGATGATGAAAAAATAGCAATACTCTCTTTCGAAACACAACCAGAGGGCTGTTTTAAATTCGGCTGACTCGGCTAGCTTGTCCTTGCTTCGAACGTAAGAATTCCGAAAAGAGCAAATATTATTCGGCGAGAAAACTTTACGTATGCACGTCAAGATTTAACTGCGAATAACGTTCCGTCCTCAGAAGTTATTTTAATAAATAATGATAAACTGGTGTACTCAATAGTGGAAGAATTTAGATAGTGGTAGATGATAGATGGTGAAAGTGGGGTAGGGTTGCCTTTGTTTGAGGGGCATCGCAGGCAGTTTCTTTGGGATGATGAAAAAATAGCAATACTCTCTTTCTAAACACAACCAGAGGGCTGCTGTTTTAAATTCGGCTGGCTCGGCTAGCTTGTCCTTGCTTCGAACGTAAGAATTCCGAAAAGAGCAAATATTATTCGGCTAGAAAACTTTACGTATGCACGTCAAGATTTAACTGCGAATAACGTTCCGTCCTCAGAAGCCATTTTAATGAATGAAGATAAACTGGTGTACTCAATAGTGGAAGAATTTAGATAGTGGTAGATGATAGATGGTGAAAGTGAAGTAGGGTTGCCTTTGTTTGAGGGGCATCGCAGGCAGTTTCTTTGGGATGATGAAAAAATAGCAATACTCTCTTTATAAACACAACCAGAGGGCTGCTGTTTTAAATTCGGCTGGCTCGGCTAGCTTGTCCTTGCTTCGAACGTAAGAATTCCGAAAAGAGCAAATATTATTCGGCGAGAAAACTTTACGTATGCACGTCAAGATTTAACTGCGAATAACGTTCCGTCCTCAGGAGCCATTTTAATAAATAAAGATAAACTGGTGTACTCAATAGGGGAAGAATTTAGATAGTGGTAGATGATAGATGGTGAAAGTGGGGTAGGGTTGCCTTTGTTTGAGGGGCATCGCAGGCATTTTTTAGTTTTTAATACTTATTTTTTCCTTTTTGTTTTAATTATGTTGTCAAGTGTTTGTTTCAGTGTGTATTCTTCTTTGTGTTTTTCTGTTTATTTGTCGTGCAGTGTTTTTGTTGAGCTTTAGAGCCTTTATTAGTGTTCGAATTTAGTTTTTTACTTCGTGTTTTTATCTGATGTATTTTCCTGTTATTTGTTGATTGTAAGTTTAGTATTGTTTCGTAGTCTATTATGTCATCCTTTGTTTTGTTGATATTTATGTGTAAATTGGTAATGTATTTTCCTCGGAACAGAGTTTAGTGCTTGGGAATCGCTGGTTTCGAGCGACCTTCCAGTGCAATCTGGCAGGGATATTAATACTGCCTCCAGTTCTTCTTAATTCTGGAATGATATCATTGGCCATTGTAGACCAGGCCTTTTTGGCCAGTTTCTGGGTTGCGACGTTTATTGGCGCCAGTTTCTGCCTGCGGTGCAGGTCCCTCTGTCGAAGATGCTATCTTCGTCTGGTTTTGTTTATTCAGAGGGATGCAGAGTTCGGCACTCATTGGAGCCTCCTCATAGCGGTCTTGCTGGCCATTTGAGTCACTACTGCAGGGTAGATGAGATTAGCCCGGATAAACGACAGGTATAGTTTCCTGATATTCGCCAAGCTAAGATTACTGAATCTATATAGCTTAGAGATTTCTCTCTTCGCCATATTCTGCCTCTCCTTATAGTGACTCGAGTATCCGTGGTCAGAGATTTTGAGGCCATCTGGTCATCAACAGACAAGCGAGAAGCTGGAATCATACATTAAAACTATTTTTAAAAATTCCACACACAAGAGTGGTCCATTTCCTCTAACGTTACGTTCAACCAAGGAGAATAAATACCCCTTAAAAACCGTGGTGCTTCTACGGCTTAAAGACCAATACAATGGCTACGTGACGCTATGCGACACGGAGAAAGAACTCGATCTCCTTTTGAGCGCAGCCAAGAAACTCAGGAAAATAGGACTAGCCCCTTCAGACGCCGCCTGACGTCCAAACAAAGTGATCAGTAATATGCCGGCGTCTTGACCCATGGGTAGGCAAACATACAGCCCAAGAGATAAAAGAAGAGCTAGAAAGAGAGCAAGAATGGGCAAAGGTCGAAGACGTAATAAAATTCAAGGACCAGAATGGAGATGATCACAGCCAAGTCTTTAAAATGATCTTCCGATCGACAGAGATCGCAAAGAAAGCCACCGAGCAAGGACTCCTAGCATTTTACACGAAAATCTCCCCCGACCACATAGAAAGGGAAACATTCGTTTCAGTGCAAGTGTGTTTTACATGCTACGCGCTAGACAAGCACTCAACCTAGGAGTGTACCTTCAAAGGTAAAGCTTGCTCTGAATGCTCAAGCCAGGAACACAGGTGGGATGAGTGCAGAAACACAGAGAAAAAAGGCTTGAACTGCGGAAATGGACTTAGGACTCTGGCCATGTCATGCCCAGTTAAGAAACAACTTATTCGGATAAAGAAAGCCGATATCAACGCAGAGAAAGAAAGGAGAAAAAAATCCCACCTACGCTGCAACAAGAGCTAACGGAAGCATCTCTGCACCCACCACACAGATCACAACGGTCAATATCGAGGGCTCCATGAGGCCCGACTTAATACTGTGCATAATGCATTCACACTTTGTCAACATGGCGAGCCCAGGTTCATATGCAACTAAACTCAACACCATGCTTGAGGAAAACGGACTAAAAAAAAATGTGGTTCCCGGAGAACCTACCCTCGAATGAGTTGTACAAAATGAATATGACTCCAAAGAAAACTACTAGCCAAATAGAAGAAGAAGAAGACAAAAGTGAAATGGATACCGAATCAGAAGAAGAAAGCACAAAAGTGACCTCAGATAAACAAAAATAAAAAATGACCACCCAGTACTTCAACATCAAAATTTACGGATCTCATGCTTACCCCATTCCTAAGCAATACAAGCAGTAGGAAATAGTCGACGGACTAGTCAAGGGTAAATTTAGATGGTAATATAAGGCAGACGCAGACGAAACCGAAGTTTACAACGCACTGAAACAGGGCATGTTATTTATCGCTCCAGAATCATGCAGAAACATCTCATGCGGTGAATTCAAAAATAAAAGAAATGGACGCAGTCGATCTTCAGGCTGACCAGAAAAGGCAAAGTGAGGTAGAGAACACAAGCAAACATAACAGCAATGAACACGTATCAACGTAAGCTTAAAATATTCACCTTGAATGTTAAGGGCTGGAAAGAAAAACGCTTAATCTAATCCAGCATAGTAAGAAAGGAAGATCCAGACATAATCATCTTAACAGAACATGGCATATCCACAGATACAGAAACAATAAAAATCCCCAACTATAAATTCTTAACAACAAACCACTCACAGTCAAGATATGACGGAGTTGCCCTAGGCATTAACAAAGGTATACACTTTACTGAAATAAAAGGGCTAAGGGAATCATTTTTAGCTGTGAAAATAAAAATGACTACAGGTGACCTGGTCATAGCCGGGGCCTACCAACTCCCTAGATGCTCGTACCTACCAATACCCAATTTTATCAACCTATTCCGTAGATAAGCCTCAACCTTTCTAGCCGGAGACCTTAATGCAAGGTGCAAGGAAGCAGAGTACACAACCCATACAAACGGAACGGGAAAAATCCTACAACTCCTGATGCAAAGAGGCCTATTACATAGAGAAGGACCTGACTTCCCTACGTATCTCACAGCCCGAGCCTCGACTACCCCAGATATTATTTTAACTAATCAAAACTTCAATTTAAATCACCACACACAGCCAGGTCACGCAACTTCCTCGGATCGTTCAAGCATAATTACCACCATCTTAACTTCGCCCATCCAAATAAAAATATCACGAAGAAAAGCAACCAGCAAAACAAACTTGGATGGATACAAACAATACTTAAACACAATAGAAACCGGATCCCTTAACAACCAAAGTAAAGAGGAAATAGATGCCCAACTAAAGTTAATTACCAGTAAAATCAGAAAGGCGGACAGTTTACACACTCCAACAATAGAATACAGAACCATACCTGCACCTAGATGGACCCAAGAGATCCAAGATGAAATGGATGCATTTCAAAATGTAATAAATGAAATCAGGGTACCGGGTAATACGACGGAAAGGTAGAGAAGCATTATGATTATTAGAAAGAGGATAGACACCCTCATCAAGGAAAATTCAGGCAGGCTCTGGGATAATATAATAGGCAAAATTAGAATAGAAAAGGATCCAAGGAAATTCTGGAGACAATTCAGGAAACTACGCGGATCACAGCTAAAGGAAGAAATAAGCCTGAAAATTCAGAACAAGAAAGTAGAGCAAAATGAGGATCTACAAGAACATTTCCGAACACACTGGATGAAAGTTTTTCTATTTCACAGGAAGAAAATCAAGATTTTGGCCAAAAATACGAAGAAGAAATCATACGTAGCTTGGCCACACAACGCCAACATATTATACCGTTTAGAAACGTCGACGAACAAAGAGACAATCCCTTGGGGGAAGGAAAGAGATTTACAATGAATGAATACCTAACAGCATTAAAATCATTTAAACAAAAGGCTTCAGGACAAAATGGGATATCTAAAGCTCACTTAATTAATGCCCCAGATAATGAACACGAATCGCTAGTGAAGATCTTTAATGCCTGCCTAAATATGGGATACTTTTCCCAAGCATTTACAACGGCAAAGATGATCTTCCTGCCGAAGCCGGGCAAACCGAAAAATCAAGTCGAAAGCTTCCGTCCTATCTCGCTCCTGGAATTTCTAGGCAAAGTCCTAGAAAAGCTCCTTAACGAAAGGTTGATCAACCATCTTAATATAAACAACCTATACAACCCACAACAACACGGGTTTCGGAGCAAGCGAGGGACGGACACCGCGCTAGCAATCATTACCGAAAAAATTGCTACTGCAAGAGCGCGAGGCAACAGAGTTGACATTGTACTTCGTGATGTTGCCAAAGCCTTTGACAAAGTGTGGTTGCCCGGCCTAAAAGCCAAAATCTGCGACCTTAACCTGGAAACAAACCTCTGAAAAATACTCTGCAGCTATCGAGATGAGAGGAAAGCGATATTGCAGATAAACGGCAAAACGGGCGATGCAATCAACCTGCAAACGGGGTCCCACAAGGAGGATGCCTCTCACCTACGCTGTACACAGTGTATACCAGGGACCTTCCACATCCAACCGATAAAAGTTTGTTGTACATACAATTTGCGGACGATATCAATCAGATAGTGACCAGAGATAGGAAAAACCGCAAGGACATCGCCCTAAGAACAGGTATAGAAATTAAAAACCTAAATGATTACGAGAAAAGGAATAACATAAAAACTAACAAGGATAAGTTCAAACTAATTCCCATGAACAGAAGGAAAAAAGCTACTGCACGCGTACATGGAGAGGCATATCCTTTCTCAACAAAAGGACGTGTCCTCGGACTAAAATTAACAACGGCAGGCTATACAAGTCACCTACCACAAAAAAATCATAGAAGCAAAATTAACCTTATCAGCACTATACAGATTCAGGCAACTTTCAACCAAATATAAAAGAAAACTATACCTGGTCCTAGTTCAACCTAAGCTCTATACCTAATTGTGCCATTGAATCCACTAAGTAACTCCCAAATCAAGAAGAGCCAAAGAGTAAAAAATCAAGCAACTAGATTCATAACAAACACAGGAAGACTAGATTACATACCAGCAGAAGAACTCCCCCGCAGATCTACTATAGAACCCATAAACATAGTCATACAAAAAAGAGCAAGAAAGCTGTAGGAAAAGATTAAAAATACGATTCTACAGAATATAATAAACCAAACCATCGTACAAGAAGACCAAATCCATCGTACGCAATATAAACAACGCTTCAACGGTAGCCTGAGAAAAACATTAATAAACGTCAACCCAATCTATAGGTAGTAAACTATAGTGCAACATCTAGAAAGGACAACCGATTGCGACTACCAAGTATACAACCCAAATGAGAATCACGATGAAGAACTATTATATTTATATAATAGCATTAATAAAAAAAAAAAATAAATAAAAAAAAGAAGTAAAAAACAATAAAATGATACAAACGCTCTATTGCGCAAAAGAAAACAAAGGCTCCAATGATTAAAATAATAATGTATCACAAAAATATAATAAAATTAAAAGAAAAACGAAAGCGTTAGCCAGGCTACCTGGCACAAATCTCTATCATCTTCACATATCCTCCTACACACATTAACACACACACAATACTTTAATTTCTATCTATCCTATCTCACTCTCTCTACACATTTTAACTTTATTTATCCTATCTTATCTTATCTTCTTTCACTTGACTTGGAAGAAAACTTAAAATTTTTATGCTCAGCAAGCTGTTACAGCCGGTAAAGGAGGTAAAGTCGAGGGGAAAACACTTCAAGAAACCATCAACGACCTTTGCCTTCTCCCCACAGGGACGATAAGATATATTTTCTGCAGAACCATGGATAGCCGACCCTGGTCTGGCTACCCCCTCCCCCCGCCCCCCTCTTCGGAGCAAGGGAGCTGAAATGAACTGAACTGTCATTCACCTAGTCTTGCTCCAACTATGTCAGTCCACTTGGATAGACATAATTGGAGACGTAAAGGAAAGCAGGTTTGAGGATTACCCACAGTCTACGGAAGGGACCATCCGGTTACGAGGCGATGCTGAAAGCTTTGAAGAAGAGTACGATCTAATCTCTAAGGGTAGTTTCCGGCCAGGACCACAGGGGAACAAACAACCGTCCCTGTGTAAGATGGAAGCAGCATCGATAACCAAACCCCAGACGGGGCGGCACCCCCGGGTGCTGGTAGTTGATTCGATCACCATCCATCATTAAGTCCGCCACATTTTATCCGTCTGAGGGGCCTCCTCGCTCACCCCCATCCCCATCATTCATCCATTCCATCCCGCAGTTCATGTTCATTGGAACTCGCTTGCAACGAGGAGGAGGCGGCTTTCAAAACGCTCTAACAAGAAGAAGAAGCGGACCCTACAATAAATGGAAAACATTCAATACAGCGACGAATAACCAGAAGCCGTATATAAGACACAACAAGAAGAAAGACAGCCCGAGGGACCCCCCCTTCCCCTGGGGAAAAATGGAACAAAATGGGACTACTCGGATCCAGCTGCGCACCATCAGCGGAAGCAGCAGCCCTAGCCGAGCAAAGGTCTTCGAAGTAGTTTTCGGAAAGTTGAAGATCGCAATGCTACGACTGCTAGAAGTAACAACAGGTTATGTTGCAATATGTGAAAAGGAGAAGGAATTGGAGTGTATTACACAAGAAGAAGCAGTCGAAACACTCCTTGAAATAGTCCTACAACCGGCAATTTCACCGCAGATCCTAACCCACAGGAGTTTAGTCTGCCGATGACTGGACCCTTGGATAGGACAGCACTCTAAGCAAGAGATAAAAGAGGAAATATCAAAAAATCAACCGTGGGCCAAAGTATCCGAAACTATTAAGTTTGGGAACAAGAGGGACAATTCTAAATACACTCACGTGTTTAATGTTGTCTTCTCCAACACCACAATGGCGCAAAATTCAAAGGAGAATGGATTACTGCTTTTTAATGCAAATATCAGTGGGGAGAAGATTGAGAGACAAGAATTCACGCCCATAGAATTCTGCTTCCGCTGTTATAAAATGAAGACGCACACAACAAAAGAATGCACAGAGCCACAGGAAATATGTTCAAAGTGCAGCGAGCCAGGGCACCACTGGAAGAACTGCAACAGTCCCAAGGAGAAGTGTGCAAACTGCGGCCAAGTACATCGTTCCATGGCCATGGCCTGCCTAATGAAAAAGGAATTTATAAAAAAGAAGGTGCAGCTAAAGAAAGACGAGCATGAACGCAGTAGCAAAACATCATATGTTCAGGAAGCAAAATCAGTATTCACAGAAAATGAAAACAAAAAAACATACTTGAGAATCGAGAACGACTACTACCAGGAAACATTTATTAAACTCTCCCCAGCAGAGTTCAAAAAGAAGAGGAACGGGAAACGCAAGTCAACAACCTGTAAACACTAAGTCATCCACCTAAGCCAGAACACAGAATGGAAAACCAGAACAACAGGTTAAGGATCTTGACAATCAACGTGAATGGATGGGAGGGAAAAGCCACGGCATACAGAAACATATTCCGTGTGCTTGATCCCGACATCATATTAATCACGAAGCATGGTATCGATACGACTAACAAGCAGTTAAAGATACCAGGCTACAAAGTGATCTCAAAAAAACATTCTCAGGAGAGGTACGACGGTGCTGCCGTTGCCGTCGGAAGGAATCTCTCGTTCAGACATCTTCCGGATATGGACGAGTCCTTCGGGGCGGTAGAGCTGCACACTCTAGTGGGCAAGCTCATAATCGCTGCGGCATACCAACTACCTCGAAGAAAGTACCTTCCTCTCACAAGCTTCTACACCCTGTTTGGCCAGGGCAGAATGGTATTCCTTGGGGGCAACTTCAATGTCAGATGCCGAACGGCTGGCTATGGTAACACAAACGAAAGAGGCCATAACTTGGAAATGATTATGCAAAGGAAAAACATTTAGCGGATAGGTCCGGATTTTCCGACCTATTTCATCGTAAGGTCAGCAACAAAGCCTGACATAATCATGACAAGCGATGGCTTCCCAGTCAATTACCGTAGTGAGCCAGGCCCAACAGTCTCCAGCGACCACATAGCGATCTTGACGACCATTTCTCTCCCGCCAATACAGCTTCCAATCCCTCTTCGAAAAAGCTACGCTTCGGCCAACTGGGAACGCTACAAGGAAATCCTTGCAAGATTTGAACCAGCGGACCTAAACGTAGCAAGGCTAGAGAGGATCGATGAGCAGCTGGAGAAGATAACTGCCCACATCATCAAAGCAGATCGCGAGAGTGTACCGATGAAGAGGTACAAAACTCTCCCACAACCCAGATGGACCAAAGAAATGAGAGAGATCGCTAGAGTACACAGGGAGGTGTACGAGGAAATCAAGAGAGAAGGTACAAATCGAGAAAGAACCACGCTGCTACGACGGCTGAGTGAAGAAGTTAAGCAGGCTATTAACCAGCAACAGGCTGAAACCTGGGACAGCCTGATTGAAAAAGTTGACAGCGTGGTGCGACCCGATGTGTTCTGGCGACTGTGGAACAAGTTAAAAGGTCTTACAAGTAGAGGAAAGGCCCGCATTAATGAGGACGATGACTACTTGGAAGACTCGGCGGTATTGGAAGAAAGATCCCGCACATTCTGGAAGGATGTCTTCAAGATAACACCAGAAGACAATGAGGAATTCGACCAGGAATTCGAGGGCCAACTGATTGGAGATCTTAATCAGATTATGCATCGCACGCTCTCACATGCCTATGTCGATGAAGGGAGGATTTTGGCAGACCATGGCCGCCCAATTACACCTGAAGAGGTAATGGCAGTCATAAAAACCTTCAAACAAAAGGCACCAGGCTGTACGGGCATCACCAAAAATAACTTGGTGCATGCCCCCCGGCAGATCATTCAGGGAATCACGAACATCTACAATGCTTCCATAAAAACGGGCTACTTCTTCAACGGTTTCAAGATAGCTAAAATCATCTTTATACCTACAGGGAGGAAGCCCGATCAACTGGTGGACTACAGGCCAATATCCCTCCTGGAGATTATAGGCAAAGTCTACAAGAAGCTTCTAGCCAACAGGTTACAAGACCAACTGACCGAGCTGGAAGCTCACAGCCCTCAGCAACACGGGTTCCGCAAGAGAAGGAGGACTGAAACAGCCCTTGCCCTTCTCACCAAAAAGCTCGCCCATTGTAAAGCTGAAAGGAAATATGTAGACATGATGATGCGAGATGAACAAAAGGCTTTCGATAAGGTTTGGCTAAGAGGTCGACAATACAAGATCTTAGGCCTCCAGATGAACCCATTCCTAAAAAGAATCCTCTGCGACTACATCATGCGCAGAAAAGCCCAAATTTCGATCGAGGGCTACAGAGGACCCTAGTTTGAACTTGAGGTGGGTGTTCCACAAGGTGGCTGTCTGAGTCCTCTGCTGTACCTTTTGTACACACTGGACTTACCTGATCCAGTAGGGGAGGAAGTGATGTACCTCCAGTTTGCAGACGACATCACACAAATCGTCCCCAGTTGCTACAAACATGCTGGATTTCAAGCAAGGCAGACAGCCATCGAAATCAATAACATCAGTCGATACCAACGAAAGTGGAAAATCAAGACCAACCGCCGAAAGTTCCAGATCCTTCCAATTAACCGCCGAAAACGTGTGGATGTCTTAGTGGACGGTGAAGTATACCCGTACAGAAATGACGTCCAAATCCTAGGTCTGCAATTAACATCCAAAGGATACAAAATGCACATTAGTAGCAGAATCTTCCTAGCCAAAATACAGCTAGGAAAACTGTATAGATTTAAGAGCCTCACCTCCCCAAATCTCAAAAAAGCTATGTACTGCTCTGCTACACTCAACCTTAGTGTACCCGGCAGTGGTCATGCAGGCAAGAGTTCGACCTCTCTCAGACAAATGCAGAGAGTGCAGAACAAAGCAGCCCGGCTTATAGCTGGAGCTCGAAGGATGGACCATATACAGCATGCAGAACTGCACGCAAGAGCAGGTCTGAACCCACTGAACATGGAACTCCAAAGTCTAGGGAGAGAGACCTGAGACAAGATCGAAAATGAAATACTCCCGAATATGAACCTCGACTTAGACATTCCGAGAGTAGTTAGGGGACGCGCCACCAGGCAAGCCCTATTCCCAAGTGGAAGAAACTGCTCCCGAGAAAACCAAATTAAAATATATACTTGATCAAGAAAAGCACAAATACCTAAGTGTAATAAAAATTGAAGAAAAAGAGCCGAAGTGCCCACCATTAAAACAAAACGAACAGAAGTGAAAAAACAACCTAAACCCCAGCAAAATAATAGTTATAAATTGATATTTAAAATAACAAGAAAAATATATATATAGCAAACAACAAACTTGAAAGGCTTGAATGCTATGACGGAGGAAAGAAACAAATTTATTTATTTATTTATTAAAAAATATATATATATATATATATCTAAAAAAAAAAAAAATAATAATAATAATAATAATAATAATAATAATAATAATAATAAAAGGGAGAAAGAAAAATCAAACTAACAGAAGAAAAACCTGAGAGAAGCCCTCTACACCGGGGCAAAACTCAACTTCTTTTTATCTTTATATACCTACCACACATTTCCTACTTATTACATAAATTTCAATTCTTTCACTTAACTTTCTGCTAGATCCTCATTCCACTCACTGCATCGGTAAAGGAGGCAAGAACATTTCAAAACGCTCCAAAGATGATCGAATAAGATCGAAAGCTCAGCATTTTAGTTTGGTTTTTACCAAACACATTCATTTAAAAGAGAGATGAATACAGGACAAGTGATCCACCATTAACAAGATGCAATAAAAAACGATAGTTAGAAGAAGAGAAAGTTGCTAAAGGAAATTAATTAAGGTGAAATACACCATGGTCTTCAACAAAATATGTCATCCTTCCTATTTAGATGAGGAAATTGTCATTATCAGGACCATTTTTTCTAATTTGTATTACCCCGATTGGTTCATATCGTCTGCCCATTTTGTAGCTAGGAAAACATTCTATGGTAATAAGCTTTCCCTCACTAATGACTTCAACAAATGTATAACAATGCCATTTAATAATAAATTAAATAGTTTAAAGGACATATTTGGAAAAGCGGGTATTAATCTAGCCTTTCAATATAATAATTCCTTAAACCAATTAATGATTTCCAGGAAACCCAAAGAACATCATAACATAGGAGTATATGCAATACCATGCAACGATTGCCATAAAGTTTATATAGGGGAAACGGGGAGAAATCTAGACAAGAGATTGTACGAACACAAAAGGGATATTAGAGTTGGCAGCCAAAGCAGTGGAATATTTTGCCATGTTAGAGACTTGAATCATTCGATCGATTTCAATGGAAGTAAAATGGTATTTAAATCGGCTAACTATGTTAAGAGAAGAATCGTAGAATCGAGCTTGATATCGTCAGTTCCTAATTTAAATCGATCTGAGGGTCAATTTTCTTTTAATCCTGTAATACGAAAGCAAATAAACAAAATAGTGAAATGTCAGCCCTTTACTATGTTTAGGCCTAACCCCTCCCCCCTGATTAGCCACAAGTAGGGGATTGGGGGAAAAAAGAGGGGATCTTTCACGACCTGACCCCGTGTTATGTTTGTAAGCACTTTTCTAATATTTTCTATCCAGTGTCGGTTGAAAAAGGGTGCGAGATACACCGAAACTGTTCTGAATTAAATTGTCTTCGGAGAATGTGGTTTAATTCCTCATCTTTTCTTGTGATATTGCATTAATTTTCATCATATATATATATATATATATATATATATATATATATATATATATATATATATATATATATATATATATATATATGTATATATTTATATATATATATATATATATATATATATATATATATATATATATATATATATATATATATATATATATATATATATATATATATATATATATATATATGCAATATCCCGCAGGAAAAAATGAAATGGTGTTTCCAAGTACTTTCGAACTTTATTAAGTTCCTTATCAAGGATAACTACAAGAAATAATATTAATATTATATTAGAGGTATATATACGAAAGAAAAGTATAAAAGACAGCCTCAAAAATAAGAAATCACCAATGAGAAAGACGGAAGGTAAAGATTCACATTAAGAATTACAAGAAGCAGGTAGTAAGGTCAAACTGAGAAGACAGAAAGGGTAACAGATGAAAAGAAATGGAGATAGCCTTATCCTTGATAAGGAACTTAATAAAGTTCGAAAGTACTTGGAAACACCATTTCATTTTTTCCTGCGGGACATTGCATTCATTTGCTACCCTCACGTGATACTTTTTTAAGTTATATATATATATATATATATATATATATATATATATATATATATATATATATATATATATATATATATATATATATATTTATATACATACATATATGTATATATGTCTACATGCTATCTTTACCACTTTCTTTACATATCGCTTCTCTTAAACTTTCTGCGTGAGATTATTACCTCGTTGGTTTTCGCCTTAAATTTAATAAAAAATAATCCTACGAGTATGAAGATCACTCCGCTTGAATCCTCCCCGAGCCAATATATCAGAAATTTCTCCTCGCAAATTCTGAGACGACATCTTCTCTTCCGTCTTAAGTCACGTACTCATTGACATCCATCTTTTCTAAGATGCTACGGTTAGTGTCATCATCTTAGGTTTCTGTCACATTTGGTACATTTCTGGTTAGATGGCATTTCAATACGCGCTCTACTCTTCACATTTTTTTGGGGGGGTTTGGTTTCATACCTTTCATATCGTGGGCTCAAGCAATACAAACTCCTTGATCCGTCGACTTAGAAAAGGATCCTCCTGGTTCCATAAAAGTGTGGAGATTTTGGAATGATTTGTGTCATCTTTGATTCTGATTTATGACTATACTCATTATTTATTTTCTTTTCTTTTCTGTTCTTTTAATTTTTCCTTTTCCTTTGGCCGCTATACTGCCTCATAACGTGGTTGATGTCGTCCATGATGACTGATAGCTCCCTATCTCCAGGGATTGTTTGCTCTGCAATTGATGCCACTAAACTTCGCTCGAGCGAGATTAAATACGTTCCTGGAAACCATGGAAACCAAGAATGAATGATGACATTTCACCATCAACCAAATCTCTCCCACTCGAGAAGTCTTCCCGCATTCTTCCCCACAATCTTTTCAAAAGTCACCGCTGACTCTGTATATTTACGGTTTTTGTTCATCTTTAAAATGGAAATTACGTGATTATTTAAATGTAAGGTGACGTTTGATGGATGTTCTTTTTCACATAAGAACAAAGAAATACAAAGAAATTACTGAGCTTTGAAAACGACTTTGAGAAACGGTAACGCGTATGCATTCAAGACGGCCGCTTTCAGAAAGTGGTATTTGATCGTGGCGAGTCAATATGTGTTTTAAGGATTTTCAAGTGTATTAAAGTAGTATGAGATGTTATGGATGAAAACACGACAATTTTTCTTTCCAAAGTTCATCACTAAATCAACTTGTAGCAGAAATTATTAGGGGTATCCTAATGTATTTTAACGCAAGGGATTGTTGTTCAATAAAAACAAATTTATTGATAAAAAAAACATAAATTACCATCATTAGCAATGTCATTTTCCCATCGTCAAACATGCTTTCTGATTCTCGATCAAAATTATCTGATTCTGTCAGAGAGAAGTATTTAGCTGCTGTTTCAACATCATCACTTCAGAATGTTTTCCCTTTGGTAAAATATCCGTTCGATCGAGGAAAGGTATTTTTCTTCCCTAATGTGTGAACCCCGAAGTTTTTTTCACTGCAGTCGTCACATGGGGTACCCGAGTCCCCTTTTATACAACTTTCCAATTTTCGTGAAATGTTCTTGAACAGTGGACCAAGGTTTTGAAGTTCCTTAAATAAGTCTTTGAGGCTGAAGCTTCTTTGACTGTAGCTTTCAATTGAGTCTTTCTACCTTTAAAACTCCCGAATCGTGAGTATCATCAGTTTCCAAAGCGCTTTATAAAATGAACAAAAATATTGGCCCTGATGGTTATAAAAAGTGCCACCGATCAACTACCAGAAGTGGTAAGTCAAAATCAAAGTTTGGGTATGGTTATTGCCTCTGGTCGTTGTAAAAAATTACCACCTACCAGAAGTGGTGAGTCAAAATCAAAGTTTAGGTGTGGTTATTGCCTCTGATGGTTCTAAAAATTACCAGCTACCGGAAGTGGTAAGTCAAAATCAAAGTTTGGGTATGGTTATTGCTGCTGATGGTTGTTAAAATTACCATCTACCAGAAGTGGCAAGTCATAATCTAAGTTTCAGATTTGAAGGGAAATCGAAAATTAATTTCTTGTATTTTAAGATGTGATCAACATGTCTTTTTTTTAAGGAAATAAAGCTACAAGCAACAAGGGCATATGAAACAGACTTTTTAAAAAAAAGAAAGTTGCAAAGTGTTGAAGTTAGGGGAGGTGAAAATGTAAGAAATGTACATAAAACAAGGACACACAATTCTCCGAAATTTGTCCTTGTTATTAAAAAAGTTAGGTGGCCCTCCCATAGAAAAAATCCCGACAACAAGCAAAAAAAATATCTTCTGATCATTTACCAAAAGATTAAATGATTATTCAATAAATTAATGATCATGTTGTCATTTAGGATTATTCACTACGCAAGTGGAATGGCTCTCGTTGCAGAAAGTAGGCATTATTCAACCAGATAATCAAATTTACATAAAGATCAAAATGATAATCGTGGGCAAGCCTGTAATGCTCAGATTGCAGGTCCTCGTTGAAAGAGGGGATGCAGACAGTGAGTTATTAATGCATTTTGCCATCAACCAGTGACCAGGAAACCTTTCGTGGCCCAAGGGAAGGACACCCTTTCTGCCTTGGTGAAGTATGGCTATGAAACCCCCTTTGGCAGGTTCTGGGACAAGAGAGTGATGTGTTGTATGTGCGAAATAAGGGAAAATGTAAGAGACAGCAGTGTTGTGATTGGCTATGTGTGTGAAGGCATCTGCGTGCATACCTTAAACTCGACGAACCGCCTAAGTAGAGGAAGTGTATTTTTTCCCCAATTTCACTTTGTCACTCGAGAAATCGATTCAATTTTTTTTTCAGCATAGAAGGTCCCTATGGTTGCCGCCATTTTTCTTTTAGACCAACAATTAGAAATTATTATGATTGCAGTCGTGTTTATAACAGGATAATGAGTATGAATCGTGTTGTGGTTGGGTTTACAACATTTCTGAGGATTAAGAATCGTGTTCATAACATAATGACGATTATAAATCGTGTTTATAATATGTATGACAATTATGAATCGTGTTTACATCATGTTAGGTGATAATGAATCGTGTTTACAACATGTTTGTGGATTATAAATCGTGTTTACATCATGTTTGGAGATTATGAATCGTGTTTACATCATGTTTGGCGATTATGAATCGTGTTTAAATCATGTTTGGAGATTATGAATCGTATTTACAACATATTTAGCGATTATGAATCGTGTTTAGAACATATTTAACGATTGGAAATAGTGTTTGCTCTATCTAAATTACTTCGTAGCACTTCAAAAGCTAAATCACATTGTAACTCTTCAATATCTAAAGCAAGCCGTAGCTCTTCAATATCTAAATCACGTAGTAGCTACTCAATATCTAAATCACATAAATAGTTCTTCAATATCTAAATCACATCGAAGCTCCTAAATATCCAAATCACGACCGAGCTCTTCAATATCTAAATCACGATGAATCTCTTCAATATCTATATTAAGCTCTTCGAAATCTAAATCACCTCGTAGTTCTTCAATATTTAAGGCGCTCTTCAAAATCTAAATCAGGCCATAGCTCTTCAGTATCTAAATCAGGCCGTAGCTCTTCAATATCTAAATCAGGTGGTAGCTCTATATTATCTAAATCACGGCATAGCGATTAAAAATTTAAATCTCGTCGTAGCTCATCAATATCTAATTAACGGTGTGTCTCCTCGATATCTAAAACACGTCGTAGCTCTTCAATATCTAAATCACTACGTAACTCTTAAACATCTAAATCACGGCATAGCTCTTCATAATCTAAATCACAATTTAACTTTTTAATATCTAAATTACCTCGTAGCTCTTCTATATCTAAATCACTGCCTAGTTCTTCAATATCAAAAATCATGGTGTAGCTCCTCAATATCTAAATCATGGCATAGTTATACTATTCAAGAACTCTGCTGCTCGTCGTAGATACTTGACATACGCTGAAAAAACGAAGTCAGTAAAAAATGAGCGATAATTTCTATTACCCTATTTATTTTCATTATGTATTTATCTCGACCAATTACCAGCCAACCCATTAATTCCCGAACAACTGACGGAAGTTCTTAGGACTGTAATTTCTAGTCTCTTTTTTTTCATCTTTTGTAAATATTATAGATATTAATTTAGGTAACACTGGGCAACAAAAAAAAAAATTTGTCTGGTGCCTGGAATATTTCAACGAATTCTTAACTGATTTTGCCTGCTAAATTCGAAAATAACTTCAGTTTTTAGTTGGTCCCTGTTTTGTTTTTTTTGTTTTGGTAATAACATTGAACTACTCGGCCGACTCTAAGGAAATTTGAAACCCTTAAGTTGTTTTACATTCTCTTTCGAATGGTATAATTGCCAAAGTCCTCTCAATTTAGCCTGCAAATTATTTAGCAATAACATCATAACTATCCGGCTGATTCTAACGAAATTTGAAACCCTTAAGTTGTTTTATATTCTCTTTCGAATGATATAATTGCCAAAGTCCTCCCAATTTACCCCGGGAATTATTTGGCAATAACATCATAACTATCCGGTTGATTCTAACGAAATCTTTAGCCCTTATGTTGTTTTAAATTCTCTTTCGAATTATATAATTGCCAAGGCCCTTTCAAGATTAGCCATGGAATTACTTTGTTTTGGAAAAAACATCCTAACTATTTGGCCGATTCTAACGAGATTTGAAACCCTTATGGTGTTTTACATTTTCTTTCAAATGATATAATTGCCAAGGTCTTGCTAAGGTTAGTCCGGGAATTATTGAAAGTTTTGAAGGTCGTAAGATCATAAATCAGAATAAGTGAGAGCATACGGCTTTTGATCAGCAGACCTTGTTCTCTATCAGGTCTAGTTTTCTTTCTCTATTCATCTCCATGTTGGCTCTATTAGATAATAAAAATGCGCATAAAAATATTCCCAACAGTGTACATGAGTTGATATTAGTGATTTTTTGTGGAATTATACAAGACTGTTTCTTTAACAAAGTATTTTATTCATAAAAGAGGCAAATAATATGAAGCAATAAAGAGAGCATAACGCATAAACAAACAAAGCACAAGTAAAAATTCAAAATTGAAAATTCACGTTGGCAAAGATTGTTGGCAGAAAACTTAAGGAATAAATTTACGTTTATTTGCTCACCGTGATGGTTGAGCAACAGGAGTATCTCGTTTTCAACACCAGCAATAGTCGGCTATTATCACAGCGTCCCAACTTCCTTGGTACCGAGTTTCGATCTCCTTGATATCCTGATGGAATCGTTCGCCTTGTTCGTCGCTAATATCTCCGAGATTTTCAAGAAAACAATCAAGATGACTAAAAAGAAAATGCCTTTTGATGATCATATTAACGCCAATATCACGAAAAGTTGATATCAAGTTGGTAACAAGATCTTTAGAATTTTCATTTTTGTGTTTCCCAAGGAAACTTTGCTCTAGATCTACAAAGACTCTCCAATCTGATGCTTCATTTTCGCTCATCTTTTTCACGAAATTTGTGTCCTTAAAGATCTTACAGATCTGTGGTCCATCAAAAATCCCTGCTTTAAGTTTTTCAATCAACAAGCCTGGAAATACACTACAGATATACTTGCACTCCCCACTTTTGTCAAGAGCTTTGACGACTTACTTGATCAATCCAAGTTTTATGTGCAAAGGGGGAAAATGATCTCTCGCTAAACTAAAGGTTCTTCCAATATATTGGCAGCTCTACATGGAGTCATATTTGTTCGAGGCGGCCAGTCTTTCTTAATATAGTGGTTTACTCGGTCTCTACAGTCCCACATACAAAGAAAGCATGGGTATTTGGTATAACCAGATTGCTGTCTCATGAGAAAATTCACCCTCTTTAAGTCAGAGCAGATGAGCCATTTAATCATGATACATTATCTTGTCTAAAACCAACTTAATTTCTTCATATTTTTCATTCAGATTTGTTGAGTGTCCGAGTGAGATAGAGCCATACAAATTTCCGCTGCGCAACAATAAACATTTTAAACTATGCTTGAATTCTCTATGGAAAGACGCTATTCTTCTGGTTTGTATCCTTCAATGCCAATTTTAATAAGAAGCCCACTGACATTTCTGCAGTAAACCAGTTCTTCCCCTTGTGTGAAGAAAGAAAGAAACTCATCATGCCAACTCCAATAAAAAGTTATACGGACACAATTCTCTAGAAGATTCTTCTTTTTTAATCGGGAAACCAACAGTTCTGCAGAATTTCGGGAAAGGTTCAGGTCACGAACTAGATCATTCAGCTCTACATGGGAGAATAGCTGAGGTAAGGCCTCAACTGGAAAGTCTTGATCTCTGGTGTCATTTTAAGATGATGAATCTTCTTCGGGTGAGGGTAAAATTATCTGAGCTAAGATACTGAAGATAGGAACAGGAAGCTCTTCACTGCGTGGAACCGGTCTGATAGCAGAGGCAAGGGTAGAATAGACAAGCTTTTGTCGGCTTTTCCGGTTAATACCCATCAAATTTAGAGCACTAAGATAGAAGTTGTCCACGTGATTATTGGGCTCCCGCCACATCATTGGTATAGCGAACCTCATACTTTTCCTTTTCCCTTTGGTCCACTGTCACAAATGTTCTGTACATTGTTTGCAGACACTATTTGTTGCCCAATGTTTATCTTGGTCTCCCAGCTTGACCCTAAAATATGCCATATACGCTCTTTTAACAAAAACAGTGATGTTTGTTTGATTTTCAGGTAATGTGTAATCTCCACAAACATAATAAAACACATTTAGAGAATTAACGCAACATCTTCTTGCTCATTTTTTATTTCACAACATCTGAGAAATAGGAAAATAGGAAAAGAAATTCGAATTCGGATAAAGTAAAGAACTCAGTGTAGTGAACGTACACACATTCATAGTGACTAATTTAGAACATATAACATACATATGGACTCATATACACTAAGGAAATATACATAGGGACATTAATTCCCATGTATACTTATGTATATACATTAGGACATAGACTCACAGACTAATAACAAATATGGACTTTGACTCAAGCCTAATATATTAAATAAGGATGTTCAATAACTTGAAAACTAGACCTGATAGGTCAAAATATAGATTATTTTTCGATTCAGGAGACCGATTTCGTATAGGAATAATGTCTAGTTCCTAAACATCAAAAACCTTGTAGACCAATGTAATTTAAAGTTAATGGAAACGACCTCGTCGTTTAGTGATATATTTAATGTTTTCATTAGAGGAACTACGACCTCTCACTTTAGGAGTAATCTTGTAAGCTAGGTGTGATAGAAGCGAGGTAGGGGAATAGGGAGCGAGGGATTTAGCAACCTTCATTTTATCTATAAGCAGCATCAAGTCAACTTCCCGGGTTTGTTTTAAAGTCGGTGTTTCGTTAAAATGATTCAAGGAAATCAGATTTTATATATATTCGTCACGTGATTTGAGTCTCCGTACCTTCCCTAACACAAACTGAGGACAAAACCCTCATAGGCAATCGAATATATGCCAAACATAAAAACTACATAACTAATATAATAAAAATGAAATGTCCTAACTACAAATATCCCCCCTCCCCCGAATACTGGGAACAATACAGAAACAAATTCATCCTTTGCCGGGATCCGAATGGTGTTGCATTACTTGAAACATGAAAATGGGCCTAATTTGTGTCTCAAAACTCTATATTATATGTAAATATGTAAATGCTACAAATAAGGAATTTATAAGATCCAAGTTTGCGAACAACAGAAAATAGAGTGTAAATTTAATAGAAGGAAAATTCAAACCGATATAAACAAACAGCCTTAATTCAAATGACACCTGGAATCCAATTGAGGAGAGGTCAAGGCTTGCACATGCGATCCCAAAGCCAAGAATTTTTTTTTTTTAATTCACCCATCTGGCGACTGCATTCCAGGGCATACGCCACCGTAATTAAATTTCTAGCCTAGTACTAGACAATTTTAAAATTCGCAAAAAATAACCAAAAATAACAAAACAAAGCGCAAAAAGACAAGAAGGACGCACGGTACGGCATCGGGGGAAGGCGCAGGACCATGCGACCTACAGCAAAGAAAGTCAAATAAAATGGAGAAGGCCAACCTCTTCCAAAAAGTCACATAGTCCACAGGTCTATGTGCACGAACCTATTGCGAGAACAAGGAACAAGCGGTAGCGACCCCGCTTATCCTGCTACCTAGAAAGGTAACCTGAACTTAGACCATCCAGACTGGGACATTCAACTAGAATGTGCCGAACAGTCTCCGGAACAACTCAATTCTCTCACTGAGGTGCAGGAAAGCGCTCCTCAAATGGCGTTGCGTCCCGCGATTGAGCCCAGTTCGAAGACGAGAGAAAGTGACCTGAAGCTGTCGTGGCATTGCGGGATAGGTCCATGGGAACAGTCTCGGTGGAATGGCACACAAATTTAAGTTTGCCTAGGCCGTTTCCCATCTTCTTTGCAAAGCGCAGCCCGTATTCCCGCCTTGTAGTCAGTGTGAGAAAGTGCGAAATACTGGTCTGGTCGCCCATTCCTCATCGATTATTTGGCGCTCTCATCGGCGCGCTCATTTCACGCTATTCCCACATGTCCAGGAACCAAGCAGGAAATAATCTAAACAGCCACCTGGCTTGAGGCAACCGTAGCGTCACGGATACTACGAATTAGGGGCTGTAGATATTCCAATGCCTCCAAAACATTCAGAGCACTTTGTGGGGCCTTTGAGATACTAATCCGGTCTCTCAACCGAGCACGTCGTGTATTTCCTGTACCGAGCAGTGTAATGCGAGCAACTAGGCCGTAAAGACAGACGCAGCGCCTGGCAGACCCACGCTGACTTCAAACAGAGGGGTATAGAGCGTCGAAATCAGACGAATACTGGTGGGGTGTATCGATTCCACCTTCCGCAATACACGCTCGGCTTCGGATGCATAAAATACTCATCCGTAGTCTACCATCGAATAAACAAATAATTGATTGAAAAGCTAGGCAGTGGCCCTATCAGAACTCCAGGTGCTAAACGTCAAGGAACGAAGAATGTCCATGAGCGGAAAGAAGAGCCCCTAAGGCTGCGAATATGATCCTCCTATGTGAGGCTTCGGTCCAAACCAAGACCAAGGAAACGGTGTGAATCTATGACTTTCAGGCAAACCCCGTTTATAAAAAAGTTATGGTCGGGTTGGAGGTGTGGATGGCGGTAGAAGTACATCATCTTAGTCTTTGTCAAGGAGAATCGAAACGGGTGCGCTTTGGCATAGTAATAGATCCAATTCAATCAATGCTTGTTGGAGTAGAGGCTCTAGAGATGGCATCTGAGCCGCCCAAAAAGAGATCAAAATGTCTTCCACGTAGAGCACAGCGAGAATATCTCCTGGCATCACCGAGGTGATTACTTTGATGCTGAGGGGAAAATATGACAGTGAGGCCACTTCCCTATTGGACATCCTCTTTTTGCTCCATTTGTCCAAAGATGCCCCCCCCCCCCCCTCGAGTACGTGAAATCAACGATCCGCAAAAAATCAGACAAAGATTTGGAGGCCTCTCCTCGCTCCCATCTTGTACAGGCTCCATGACACAGTATCCTCATGCGGTACATAGGTATTCTCCAGATTTAAAAAACACTGTCGCCTAGTGCTGCTTACGAAGGAAGGACTCGATCACGGCATTTTCTAGTCAAATTAGAGCATCTGGGTTTGGAGTGGAATTTGCGAAAGCCTCCCTGTGCGAAAGAAAGGTGGCCTTAGCTGTCTAGGAATAAAGCTAGTCTAAGATGTACCAATTTCTCCATCAACTTGCACACGCAAGAAGTTAGAGAGATTGGGTGAAAATCAGTCGTGGTAAAGTGACCTGACCCCGGTTTTCGAAAATCGAGCAAAGTAACCATTTGTCACGATTCTTGGGGGATACTCTCTGTCCATATTCATTTTCAGCAAATCTAACGGAAAGGCTTACCTAGGTGTTGAATCATGGTATACGGGATATTATCCGGACCAGTAGTGGTGTCCGCGCACGAAGCGAGAGCGGAAAGCAACTCACTCAATATCAACCTGTCGTTGAAGGGTTCTCTGCCTCTGGAGGTAAAGTCCAGTCAGCAGTCTTCAGCGACCTCACTATGAGAATTAAATGCTGAGGGAGCCGCAACCCAGCTAGAGAGTGCGGAGAAAGCACTAGCGAAGACCCGCCACGGAAGCGTGAACCAAGATTAGTCCTATTCTTCTGGGGGACGTAAAGAGGTCCTGCGAGAACTTTCCCTACACCTTGTTGACTCGCTTCCGCACCTCTACTAGAGGGGTCTTCCTGTTCAGTGAAGACACGTATGCCCGCCAGGATGAGCGGAGTGCTCACTTCAAAACATATCGGAACATAGCCCTAACTCGATGAAATTCACCCATAGCGAAATCGCTTGGGCGGGCAATTATATCGCTTCTGTTTGAGGCCATCTCACACTCAGTTGACCACCATGGAAGCTATCGACGTGCAAAAATGCCAGGCGATAAGGTTACCTGGAAAGAACTCAACGGCCTCATCCACCGATTTAAATTCATAGACTGGGAGAGTGAAATCAGTCATTTACTGAAATACTGACTACTACGCGGCGTAAAGCAGCTGTCCATAAAATAAAATTGAATAATAAAGTGATCACTAACATGGAAGTAATCGACCACCTACAACCCAAATTCAGGCTATGCATCCGGAGAGCACAGAGGTAGATAAAAAAGGGAAAATGAACCGATTCTTGGGCAATGATACGTAAACTCATTCACATTTAAAACTCCTATCTCCAGCTCATCGATCAAGTCTGCAGGGATCCGCCCCCTGGGATTGAGTAGTCTCCCCAGAAGGGGTTTTCTACCGTTCAAATCCCCGGGAGTAGAAAAGGCCTCGTCAACCGCGCTACGGCACGGTGAAATTTACTCTCGTCTAAGTCAGCTGACGGTAGAATGTATGCAGAAATAAGAGTATATCTCCTACCCAGGTGCAGCTGCACTACTACTGCCTAAAAGGAGGCATTTAAAGCAAAGAGAAGAACGGAGACCTCATGCCGGGTGTAAATGGCGCATTCTCCTGCTCAACTCTTTACCGTGGTGATGGGCTCGCAAAACCTCTATACCCGAGCTGGGTGGGTAAAGGGCACGAGCACAACGGGAGAAGACGAGCCTTCAGAGCTCCTTTCAGTTGTCCTGGAGACCGTGGCAATTCAATTTCAATGAATAGACGTTCACGGCTAGATCGCGGGAGATGCGGAGGCCTTCACCGAAAAGAAAAACCCTCACGAGAATGGCTGTACGTTTCCAGGAGGCATAATTCTCTGCGCTATTGGGCGAACAAGACTGAATGCACTGTCGCCTTTAAGGACTTACCGAGGAGGTTAGGCTTACTATGCGAGTCTTTTCCTCCATCTGGAGTGCCCTCCTTTGGAGGAGTCACCGTCTGCGAGCACACCAGTCTAGCCCTGGGTGGGGGCGTAGGAGCCGAAGCGACTTCGGTGCTCCTCTCCTTTCGGTGGGGGTAGCTTTAAAAACACCAGAAGAAGGCCTCACAACCATCTCTTTTGGTGTTGCTTTCTGTGAGTATAACAACTCGGTGGAGGGGTGCGAAGGGTTTGCCTTACCACGAAACGGTCACGTTGGGGGAGCCCTGTTTTTATCCAAGGTTGGGTGTGAACCCTTTGTCCCACCAGTTCTACGAGGTGAGCCCCCGGGGTGAGTAAAACCCGCAGAAGGGTTTCGAATTGGCGCAAAAACGACCGTTCTCCTAGACATGTATGTGCCTGGAGCAGAGGGTTCTTGTATTAAAATTATGGCATAAGACATCCCAAGCAGCGCTGGGCGCGCTAGGCCCAAGTTCTTAATCTCCCAAAGTGAGAGAAGATCCATAGCATGAATGACCAGGATTTCATTCTTGCTTATAGGAGTCCATTGTATCCGATGACGATGCTCTCCTCGGCATCATCGGTGACTCCGTTGATGGCTGTAGAGTCCTATTCTTAATCTGCACACTTTGTTGCAGACAGGACAGGTAAAGTTCACGTCGGGTGGTACAGGGTTAGCTTAACGGACGTGCCTCCTTGTACGTCTGTCATTTTTTGATTGTCGAATGCTATCTTCCAGTTCTTCTGTCCCCTCACGGCATATTTTCCTCCAAAGATGTCGATCGACGGCAAAGTCTTCCAGATTTGCTGGGTTTTTATTTATTTTCTTTACAGTTCCCTTAATATTGTCTTTATATTTTTTCTTTTTGGCCGCCTGCTGAACGTCTTCTGGCATCCTTATTACGTGCCCAAGCCATCTGAGCTGGTGTTGTGTAAGCATAGTCTTTATGCTGGTACATGAAGTTCTCTTAAATATTTGGTTGTGGGTCAGCCTATCTTGCCAGGTGATTCCTAGAATACGTTGAAGGCAATATATGTGGAAAGCCTTCAACATTTTCATGTGGTGGCTGTGTGGTCCAGGCTTCACATCCGTATGTTAAAGTCGAGATACATACTGCCCTGTAGACTGCTACTTTGGTCTTCAAGTTCAGGTCATTGTTCACATACACTCTTTTTCTTAAGCTACCGAAGGAGGCTGAAGTTTGCCGTAGACGATGTTGGATTTCATTATCCAGGTTGGAGTTGTAGGAGAGATAGCTTCCGAGGTATTTAAAATCATTGGTTTTGGTTAAGTCAGTGTTGTTAATAGTGAAAATGGGGGGATCGTGTGGGGGGCCATTTGCCTATTGACATAGTATTTCTGTTTTGTTATTGTTGACAGAGAGTCCGATCCTTCTATATGCATTTGTTACTGCTGTTAGTGTAGCCTGTAATGATTCTGGCCTATATGCAACAAAAGCACAGTCATCTGCATATTGTAGATCTAAGATTGTCTCTAATGAAATCTTTGCGACTGCCTGAAATTGTCTGATGTTGAAAAGGTTACCATCAAGCCTGTAAGCTATATTCACACCGCTGTTTTTTTGTAAATTCTTCTTGAGTAAGGTGGTATCACAGACAAGAAACGTGTTAAATAACACAGGTGCAAGCACACAACCTTGCTTTACACCAGTGTGAACTTCGAAGGATTCCGACTCTAGTCCCCCGACAGTGACGCGAACAAACATTCCATCTTCTTGAAACTGTCGTAAGATATTAATAAATTTTGATGGACAGCCAAATTTGTAGAGTACTTCCTATAACAGTTCCCTATTGACAGTATCAAAGGCTTTGGACAGATCTATAAAACCTATAAAAAGATCTTTATGCTGTTCTCTGCACTTCTCTTGAATCTGTCTCGTTGTGAATATCATGTCAACTGTTCCGCGATTTGGTCTAAACCCACACTGGGTCTCCGGCAATATTTCCTCAGATATATGGTGTATTAAACGATTGAGGAGTACCTTAGCCAAGACTCTCACCACCATAGATAGTAGGGAGATACCTCTGCTGTTTCCACATTGTGATTTTTCCCCTTTGTTTTTATAGATTGTTACAATGTTGGCGTCTTTCCACTGTTGAAGAACAGTTTCTTCAGTCCATACTTTTAAAATAATCATGTGCAGATTCCCATGACAGAGATAGCCACCATCTTTTATGATCTCTGCTGGAATATTATCAGACCCAGGAGTTTTATTGTTTTTCAGAGACCTAATTGCTGAGAGGACTTCTACAAAAGTTGGGTCATGGTCAAGGACAGGCATTTGTGGCAGCGTTAAGAGGCTCGTATAGTACTGTATTATCAGTTGGGTTGGGCTGGGCTGGGCTGGTTCAGTAGAACTTTGAAATGTTCTGCCAAGTGTAGGCCATGAATGGTCTTTTGCAGTCTCCTTCTTTTCTTATGTTATCTGTTTACTATTTGTAATTGTTCCTTCAAAAGAGTACTTCCATCAGCCGTTTTGATTGGCGTCAATGAACAATTCTTGCGTCCATAAAATATTTTCACTGCATTGTAAAAATTGTGCGTCATTAATATCTGCATAGTTTTGAATTTTGTGTACCTCTTTTGTCCACCAGTCATTTTTTATAGTCCGCAGACGGGCTTGATATTGTGCCCTAAGGTTTTTCCAACGATTTTTTAGTCCCTTTGATGATGGATTGCTTAGGGATGCATTATGTGCTTTATGCATATCATCGAAGAGAATGTGGATCGAGTCAGAACTCTCATCAAACCAATCTTGATGTTTCTTGGTTTTGTATCCAATGCTATTTGCAGCAGATTCATACAAACTTGAGTTGAAAGTGGTCAGTAGTGCATCAATTTCATTGTTAACATTAGCAATTGTAGTATCCTCTTCAAGCTTCTCGGCTATCTTCTTTTGTAGTTCATTTCTAATTGAAGAATCCTTAAGAGCACCGCAGTTCAATCGCTTCTTATTCATTTTCCGCGACGGATTGGTGGATGAATTGGTAGGTTTAATTTGGTAATAATGAGACGATGGTCGATCCAAACTTCTGCACCTCTCATTGCTCGTGTGATTAACACATCTTTAATGTCAGTGCTTCTGACTATAATATAGTCTATTAGGTGCCAATGCTTGGAACGTGGGTGCATCCAGGAGGTTTTGTACATATTCTTTTGTTGAAAAATGGTATTTGTGCTCACTACATAGGGTCAATAGTCTAATTCCATTTGAATTGACCTTTCCGATACCATGTTCTCCAATCACTCTCTCCCATATATGTTTATCTGTTCCAACTCTCGCATTAAAGTCTCCCATTAAAATGGTCTTGTCATGTCTTGGTATTTGGTCTAAAATTTCATCAAATAGCTGATAGAATTGGTCTTTAATTTCATTGCTGGAAGGTAATGTTGGTGCATATGCAATTAGAACAGTTGCATACCGGTGTTTTGCCAGAGGGATACGAAGTGTTATGAACTCCTCGCTTATGCAGTTTGGAGACTCTATGAGGTTCTTCAATAACCTTTTTTTTATAGCAAAACCAACTCCGTGTAAATGTTGCCCATTTTGAAAATATCCTTTCGAGAAAAATGTATATCCTTCTTGAGTTTCTTTGATTGAGCCTTCTTCCAAATGCCTTGTCTCACTAAGAGCAGCTATATCTATATCATACCGCCGAGTTCAGATGCGATCAGTGTTGTTCTGCATTCAGGTCTGTTGGTACCATGATCAATACCTAAAAGGGTTCTGATATTCCAAGTGGCAAATTTTAGAAAAATATTATGTGTTTTTCGACCGCAAAATGGAGTTCCCGATAGGGGCGGTTTCCTATCCAAGGAGAGGTTGAGTGGACAATTTTTAGGCCACCTTTTCTAGGCCCCTCCCCAAATTGATGTGAGCAGTGCGGTCCCTAAACAGGGCTGCTCAGTCGCACAGGGGTGTGCCGAGAGCAGTTCCCACTCAATCCCAAAACTGCTAGCGACCAAAAATAGCCTGTGCCGCTGACGTGTGAGAGCCGAGCTGGAGGCCTCCAGTACACTCTTGCCTAACACCATCACCATATCTCTCCTCGCCGTCAGACTTTGACATAATAAGAGTCACTGAGGTACTACAGGGGAGAGAAAAACATGCACAAAGGAGATGATTTGAGTGACGCAGGGAGTGCGCGTATCCCAGCAACACTATTTTGACTGTAGGCAGGACATTTCTAGTGGCAAGGGGGAGACCCAGGACGACCAGAATCTTCCCTCAGCTGCAGGAGGCTGCCGGGTCTCAGGTCTGTTAGAGCCCGCCTCTGGTGCGCCGCCAGCACCGTTTTATTTTCAGGGTGTACTCCCTTAGCCTTTGTCCTTAAAGGACTTGACCACAAAGCAGTGGTTGATGGGTGCAGTGGTTGGTAGGTGCCAGGGCGTGTCCACACACCGGTGGACCTGCACGCAATACCTCTGGGGCCCACTGCTGCTCCGAGATCCCCTGCTGATTTAGCCTAGGGCCGCGAGACACCCAGTTACCGTGTGTCGCCACGAGGAGGCACAGTAGGAGTCCTGATGATGGAGAGGCTGTGTACTGGCGGGGAAAGACTTACGCACTCGGTTTCCCTTTTCACCAACGAGGGCTAGCCAGTGGCAGTAAGCTGTAAGCGAGAAGGCAAGCAAAGCAGGCACTTAACACTAACTTATGCTACTACACTAGACACATCACATCACCCTGTGTATGTACATATATGGTGTCACACATAGACAGGCATAGGAGAGAAACGTACTACATTGATTCGAAGAAGCGGGGTGTGGCTCTCCCCACTTGACACACTTAGCTATATACGATAGGGACTTATCATTTATGGCCTTAGAGCAACTTACACAGGCTTCGGATAAGCCCGACTTTGCCTTCACACGGTAGCAATACCAAGCAGCATTCATCGACTTAGGGAGCCTGTTACCGTCGAAATTGACAAAGAGTGTTGTGGTAGGTCTTGAGGCCACTCCCTGTTTTTTCATCACACGTTCGACCTGGACCGCTCCATGGTCGGCCAGCTCTAAGGTGATGTGATCTATGGAGTAGTTCACAAGTTCCCGCGCATAAACTACTCCTCTTTGACATACGTTTAAGAATTAAGTCGTTTCAGTCATACGTTCGGGGATTAAGCCACATACGACATATGCTCGTTTCTGTCATAAGTTCGAGAATTAAGTCATTTCTTTACATACATTCGAAAATTAAGTCGATTCAGTCATACGTTCCAGGACTAAGGTTTTTTTTGACATGCGTTCTGAATTAAGACCTTTCTGTCACAGCTTCGAGAATCCAGACCCTTGTGACAAATGTTCGAGAATTATGTCCTCTTTGCCATATTTAAGAATTAATTCGTTTCTGTCTTACGTTCGAGAAATGTCCTTTTTTCCATACGTTCGAGAATTAAGTCCATTTTGCCATACGTTCGAGAAATAAGTAATTTCTGACATTACTTGTGAGGTAGTAGGGCTTTCATTTGTGCCTATCCCGGAATTTTGCTTAAAACTATTCTGGCAAATCATTTCGAATCGTCTTTTTTTACCACCAATATTACTACACCACCTCCACCACTACTACTACGCCACCACCACTACTACTATACCAGCACTAACGAATACTACTACACAACCAGCACCATTACTACTATATCAACACCAGTCCGACTACCACACCACTACTTCTACTACACCACCACCACCACACCACCCCTTCTACTACACCACCACTACAACCACTTCTACTACGCCACCACTACTACTACACAACCACTACTAGCACAACTACTACGACACCACCATCACACCGGAAACCATTATTACTACACCACCACTTCTATTACACCAACACTACTACTACTACTACTACACCACTACCACCATTACTGCTACACTATCACTAATACTACTAATTCACCACTTCCACCACCACTATTACTACTACACCACCACCATCACCACTATTATTACTACACTACAACCACCACTACTTACAGTACTACTACACCACCACAACTACTACTACCACCACCATCACTTCTACAACAACACCACCGCCACTACTACACCCACAACCACTAACATTCCTACTCCACCACTACTACCACCATCACTATTACCACTGTCACTACCACACCACTACTACGACTAAACCACCACTACTACTACACTAGTACCACCACTATTGCTACACCCTACTACCACCAGGAGCAGCAGCCGCATTCTCTCTCTATCTATCTCTCTCTCTCTCTCTCTCTATCTCTCATTATCCCACTTCCCAAACGGTTCCATTTTCATGCCGATTTTTCGCACGGCGACAACAGCCGCTTTACTGCTAAAATCGCCGATTAGAAAGGTAGCATATTTTAATGCTCTGAATTGAGGAAAGATTTGACTCGATGATACGATTTAGTGGGAGGTGATTAACAGATGGTTTAAAATTTAAGATCGTGTTTTTGTTTTAAAATGAACATAAATTCTACAATTCTTTTAGAGATCATTTGGAATTGAGGCACTGCTAAGTATTTTTAAGTTGTCCGTGGAAATATTGGGCTTACATATTATCTGTGCGTCATCATTAATAGGCGATGCGTTCGGTTTGCTTAGGACCAGTCCGGTACGGGTCAACCGCCCCCGATACTGCTCCTATGTTACAGTGGATCGACCTTATAGTCGATCTAATAGACCAGGAGTCCATGACTCACAACGCCATTTATAAATAATAGAAGAGCGACATTGGAATGGGATTTTATCTTTAGGACTAAAGTAAGATCCAATGGTATGCAAAATTTTAAGAATCCATTTTTATTCGAAGTATGGTCAAAATATTCTTATTGCCTTTTTGAGATTTTTTAGATCATTTACAGTTTATTGTTTCATTGACAAAGACTAGCGGTAGTCAATGATTTTGGTGTTAATTTTGAAATCAGCGTTGTTTTACGAGTTTGAAACCAGAGTTGCCAAAGTTTGAAAAAAAGGTCGAATTTAGCATTGCCAATATTTGAAATCAGGGTTTCTTGACTTATTTTAATTTTATTTTCACCTCATCAAGGTGGAGTATCCTAAAAATATGTACTTTCAGCCCCTAACCGAAGCCGTAAATGACTACTACAATGCCTAAAAACACCATTAGTACTGTTTTTAATACTAAAACACGGCGTAGGTCTTCTGAAGTTTCATCAGTCATTATAAAAATATAGTCACCTGCCTAAAGACCCCATAAAAAAATTAACATTTGAGCGCCTAACAACATCTAGCAATTACACTTGAATTCGAACCCTAAAGTTATTATTTTCAAAATAGGGGGCTTCGCCCCTATACCTCATTTAATGTTGGGGGGAAGCCGCCCCTACCCGACCCCGAATGCTAATTAAATCAATCATACTTTCTTTAATATTGAGTAATAATATAAAATTTCCATTTCTTATTTGCTAAATATGGAATACACAGCCACAGTGTCAATTGAGATCGCATCAAATTGTATAATATATTATTTTGAAGGGATTTTTCCCGAATTAAAATATGATATGGGCATTTTAAATTACTCAATATTAAATAAAATATGATTGCTTTAAATAGCATTCGGCCGCAGGGCTTATACTCGTATTTCTAAAGTCAAGAACCACGGCATAAAAATAACGAACATTAGAGCGCCTAACGACATCTGGCAATCGCCTTTGAATTCGAAACTAATGCTAGGCTTTCGAATTGTGTATACCACTAGCTGTAGCGAGATGTGTGTGGGGGTTCAACCCCTACCATTAAAGGGGGGCATGGGAGCAAAGCCTACACTTCGAAATAATTACCTTAGGGCTGAGAAAGCGTTGTTAAGCGATTCAATGTTCGTTGCTTTTGTGTAGTGCTCCGCCCCGAATGGGCAGAAATAGAAATGGAGTCATAAAATTTCCTTGAAATCGGTGACTGCATATTCCATATTTACTTCATTTTCGTTTTTAAATCCTTTCAAAATGATATTATAATACAATAAGATGCGATGCCAATTGACAATGTGACTGTAAATTCCATATGTAATTCCTGTCCTAGTAATTATTAAACGAAACAAATGTGGTAGGCTCGATAGATAAGAATGTCTAAAGAAGTAAATTTAAAATCTTCTGGGAAGAAGCTGAGAAAAAAAAGCGAGTAGCTAAGCTTGTAATGGTTATTTCCTATGACTGATGTTTTGAAAACACTCAAGAATAACAATGTAAAACTGAAGTAATGGCACCTACTTACATAAGCCACAATCTTTATACAATTATTAACATCATGTACATATGTTGGCCGTACACTTGAACGCAGTTTAGTAATATAGGATCCATGCGACACCAAGTTGAAAAAAAAAAAAAGCTTCTTATGGTACAACTAAACATCTGTTCCAGGAGGTAGATTGAAGGTGGTTCTTTTTTAGTCGTGTGGACGCGATTCTGTATGTTAATATGTTGTTCTGTAGGTCGCTCGGTCGGAGGGTAACAATTTTACTTTTCATGAGTTTTTTGGCACTAACATTGTAATTATTCAGCGGATTCTAACGAAATTTGAAACCCTTATGTTGTTTTACATTTTCTTATTTTCTTTCAAATGATATAATTGTCAAGGTCCTTCCAAGGTTAGCCCTGTAATTATTTGGCCATAACTTTGTAACTATTCGGCTGATTCTAACAAAATTTGAAACTCTTTTGTTGTTTTACATTCTCTTTCGAATGATATAATTGCTGAGGGCTTCCAAGGTTGGTTCAGGAATAATTGAAAGTTGTAAGGTCATAAGTCAGAATAATTTAGAGCACGCGACTTAGGTCTGTTTACCTTGTTTAGTCATTCCCCCACCCCCACCCCACCTCCTATTGCCGGTCTCAGCTTGGCGAAAGCCAATGAGAGAATGATGCGTCCGATCGAAGGAATGAATTGGTTCAATTTGCATAAGAAATAGACACCGAAATTGTGATTCTCTCCTAAAGTTTCTTTGAATAATTTTAAGCGAAATGTAACGGGCTCATTTTTCACACAAAGTTTCTAATGAGACAAAGTTAGGAAAATGGAGAAATTAAGAATGTATGGAAGATATATAGCTACACACGCATTAGGGCCGGAAAGGAACGAAAGAGGGCGTTAGGGGAAGAGGCACGCAAACTTCCAGATTTCAGGTGTAGCATGGTTGCTCACACTACACCTATCTCCCCCTTTACGGGGTCCACTACAGAGACAAAAACCCTTATAGCGTTGAGTATGGTAACCAAACAACAGAGAATAACAAAAAGTGTAATTTTGAAAACAATACCGAGCCGATATATCGAAAAACTTGGCCTTGAATATATACAGAGACAAGAGCAGCGGCTTGGCCACTCTTCTTCACAGGAGGAACTTGCGCTTCACAGGCAGACCTTCGGTTTGTGGCCTACGGCCTATCCGGCTCTGGCAACGGGCTTTTGGTCTAAAGAAAATTAAAAGGTTTCCAGTATATATCTCCTAAAAATTTACTCAGTTTATGTTGTTGTTTTTTTCAAATCGATGCTTATTTTCTAGCCCTAAAGACAGGAAAAAGCTTTCCTCGGAATTCTTTTTGAAACGTGGAAAAACTAATTCTCAGGCCTCTTTTTTCCGTGTAGCGTTTTCCTCCTGCTAAAGATTAAAATGGAAATTCTATTTTAGAAGTAACTTTGATAAAACCTTTGAATATACGAAATAACAAAAAAACAGCCATGCCTTAATTTTAATAAATTTTATCATTTTTTCCAAACTTCATTTCAATTCTTTTTGTTTTAAAAAATTCCCAAACATTCGATAATCCTATTTATTTTTTTCTGAGCCGCACTATTTGTAATTGTTCTTTTTTTTTAATTTCTAAACATTCGGTAGTCATATTTATTTTTTCTGAACTTCACCATTTATAATACCGTTTTTTTAATTATTAAACCTTCGATAATCATATTTATATTTTCTGAATTCTACAATTTATATTATTTTTATTTTTAAAATTCCAAAACATTCGATAATCATATTTATTTTTATGAATTTCATTTATAATTCTTTTTTTTAAAAAAATACAAAATATTCGATAATAATATTTATTTTTTTGAATTTCACCATTTATAATTCTTTTTGCTTTAAAACTTCCCGGGTTAAAATATAATCTTATTGATATAATATCCTCAAAACTTTTGGCTATGACTATATCCATATCCCGAAATTTGTAACACCTCAAACCAAAATTATAGTATAACAAGAGGAGCAGCTTTGCCACTCCTCCTTACAGAAGGAGCTTGCGCTTCGCTGGCAGACTTTCGGTCTGTGTCCTACGGCCTATCATGATTCCTTTTTTCTTTATCTAGATTTGCTCTAATAATTTCCATGCCAAAATTTTAATATATTTTCTGAACTTCACCATTTGTAATTCTTTTAGTTTTAAAAATTTCACAAAAATTCGATACTTATATTTATTTCTGAACTTCACCATTTTATTTTTGGTTATTATAAAGGAATTATTAGAAATAACTCTATAAATTTTTTTAATATACTTAGGTAACAACCAAACTAAAAGAAAAAATCATATTCAAACCTTCAAAAAATCTCGTTCTTAAAATATAGAGTTACCAGGCAATGGCTTCGCCACTCCCCCTTACGGGGGAAGCTTGCGCTTCTCTACTAAGATTAAAATATAAAAACTAAAAAGAAGCAGCCATAGTTAAATTTTTGTAAATTTTCTGAACTTCACCATTTGTAATTCTTTGGGTTTAAAAAAAAATCACAAAATTTCGATACTTATATTTATTTCTGAACTTCACAATTTTGTTTTTTGATATTATAAAAGAATTATTTGAAATAACTTTGATAAAAAAACATAAGTCATGACCAAAATAAGATGAAATTATTATTCAAATACTCTAAGAACTTCCCTTTTTAAATTATAGAGTTAGTGATGATGAATGAAAAAAAACTTTTCTTTTAAAATATGCACATCTTTAAGAAGTCATATAAAATGATTTGGTTATTTTTTTTAGCACTGCGGAGCATAAATCCCTTAAGACCACCCAGAGATGCCTGGAATAAAATAGGTTTGAATTGACACATTGAACTAAAGTGGTTATAGCTTCATTAAAGTTAATGATTGTAATAGCGATTTTATGAAACGGTTTAGGGGAGGGGGCTAAACGATTGCTCTTAATTATTATGTTCCCTAATTAACCTCGGAGATGTACATGATGACGATAGCATCTACATTCTATGCACCAGTGAATTTTCTAATCAGGACTTACGGCGTGTATTGGGGTTCCAGGTAATGTGTGGTAGTTTATATCTTAATTTCACAATTAAAATCAAAGATGAGAATGGAATGAAATGAAGAAAGGGTAAAAGATTTTGACATTATTAGGGAACAGAAGCTGTTTCTCGATGGGGCTCTCAATTTCGGGGAGGGGAGGTGCAGTCTGGCTATTTCGCTCTATCTCTTGAAGATGCAATGCTACTAGAGAGATTTTCTAAGTGAGAAAAGAAGGGAAATAAGCATAACCACAGAGGACAATTTTAATTAGAGGTGAAAGAAAAGAGGAAGAAGAGAGAGAGAGAGAGAAGAATAAAGTGAATAAATAAACAGAATTGGATTAATTGCAAGATTAAGAAGTCTTACAAAGATCACAGATATTCAAAAGTACAAAGATGAGCTCTCTTGGAGAATCAGGACGGAGGTAGGAGTGACAAATAGTTAATCCTTGAGGCTCACCCGTATTTTTGTCGCAGGGCTTCTACTAAATTACCTCGACACTTCCCAAAATGGAAAACAAAGGTAAAAACAATAAAAACTGAGGTTGAAAGATTAAGAACATAAGTTAAGAGGAAAAGTAAAGAAATAATGTAACCAAAACAGTAATATTGTGGATACCACATAACGAAGAAAGACAAAATGACCAAGAAAAGAAGGTCAGACTTTACTGGAATTTCCTACTTCTACTGCTTGCTTTCCCCCACTAAACTGCTCAACTCTACTTCCCAACTTAATATGACGCTTATTACCGACGGCTTACCTTTAATTAATCCATTTAATTGTCGGATAATCTCCCTTTAACGGGGATGGATCCCAGACGAGCAATAATGCAGAGCAAGGGAAGAGCTTGATTTTACGCCTTTAATTTATAATGGGGTCGTCTCGTTGAATCTTCCTAGCGCTCTGGGTGGGGTGGGGAGAAAGGGGTCTTGTAGTTATGAAGCCTCACCCCCTTTTTCTACATTTTATTCTTTAATTTAGTATCCATATTTTATGATTGAGGCATTAAAGGGAACAAACGAGTGCATCTAGGTCCTGATGTATAATCAGAGGGATTGATATGAATATACACGACCACCTTGGCAGTTCCGAATCCAGATGGCATTTTTGGTCTTTATATCTCCTTATATTTCCATTCTCCTTCTTTATTTTTCTCCCAGTCTCCTCAGTTGCCTTCCTTCTTAACTGCTGCATATATGTTTGAAGCAGCAGATCCTATTTTTTAATGGAATCGAATAAGTAAAGAAAACACGAGGAATCAGAGAGAATTTATGTCTCTGTCAAGAGGCCAAATCTGGATTATGCCAATTTTACTAAAACTTCAATTGAAGCCTCGATTAACGAACTCATTTGACTATACAATTATATATATATATATATATATATATATATATATATATATATATATATATATATATATATATATATATATATAAAAATGGTGTTAACTTAATATCAGTTAGTATTCAGGATTTTGTTTCAAAAAGGATTTTTTGTGGCGACTGAAGATATATTTAAGTTGCAAATGCTATTAAGGCAAGCCCTTTTTCCACCAACTTAATGGGTTGATTAAGTATAGTAGAAGGAGAAACAGTAGAAAGCGCGAACAACACAGTGACACTATACATAAAATGCTTATAAAACATCGTCTAGAAAAACAAAAGCGCAATGTTCCAGAGAAATAAAGGTTTGAGATAAAGGCATGGATGACTTGTCGAAGACGCAGCATACTTGATTGTTTAATCAAATAAAAATTGATTTAAGAATTGATGAGCTCATCCGTCAGAGACTGGAAATAAAGGAGATGGATCCGCCAGCACATAATTAAATCATGCAGCTATGAGGTCGAGAGAACAATGATTTTGTCATGACGAACAAACACAACAGAGAATCAAGGAGAGTAGACTCATCGATGCAAATAAGAATTACTCCACCATGAACGAAGAAAAAATATTAAGAACGTGATTAATATCCTTTACTGACAGGGAATTGCCCCCCTCCCTACAATGCAGGAGAAAAGAACCGACGGAGGAGTATTGTACCCCTCCTCTTAAACTATTTTAGCAAGTGAATTAAGAGAGGGGTCAGAGGTCACTTGCTTCATTCCCGAACACTTCATATGAGTCCAATCGAATATAGATGTTGAATAAAGATGTTGAATAGTTCAAAATATTGTTCAAGAAGTTTTCAGTGTGTACATGTAAATAACAGTAGGTGAGAAGACAATATAATGGTGATAATATATAGAATTATGAGCAATGGAGAAAAATACAAAAAATCCGAGTTTATGACAGGTGTTTTCAACCTCCTGGACAACTTAGAAGCCATAAAGATATAAGGGACTCATAAATATATAAAAACAAAGACACCTGTATATTAATTCATTACTACCATTTATACACCGTTGTGTAGTTCTCTGAAGATTTTCGCAACAAATAATATTAAGCTATTAGATTATTCCAAAGGAAGTCAGTGAAATTGGAATCAAATAGGACGGTGTATAAATATATGATTTTACCTATATGTAGGGTCGGGACGCTCTTGGCTAGGCACTGTTATTCTTGACTCTCAACTCGCAAAGCTATTAAAGGCACTGTGTATTTACAGGAGGAACTTTATTATGACAAATAATCTTCTTGCAGGATCAACCATTAGGATAGTGAAGCAAAATCTTTTAGCCTTCTAAAATTAAAAAAATGACATTGGGGTTGAACGGCTGAGAACTGATTAAATCTCTCGGCTTGAGTTGATAACCTACCACTGACTCTTGCACTACACAATATTTGGCTAAGACTAAAGTTGTGAAGAGCACGTCTAATCAAATTGGAGAAATTGAGTTGAGTTTCACTTCCGTAACGCGACTGGAGTGGAGAAGCTAATGAAAGTGGTGAGGACTCAAGCAATAAATACTCGACGAATGAATCAATGGATGACGGTAATGGCGAAACGACAGAAGCAACAGGGATAATAGGAATGGCGGGAATGAATAATAATTTACAGAATTAGTGTTTTTAAATGAAAGCTGAGCATCTTAGGACACTCACATCTGCCCAGGGCCTAGGCGCTGTTGACCGATCATGCGAGGGAATTTGCTTGAGGCGTAGTCGGTAGATCCGCCTATACTGATTGGTTCTTGGAAGATCTTGATATATGCAGGTCTGTGTATTCGACTAGATGTCAGTTTTAAGTGTAGTTGGGTTTTGGTCATCTGTTTTCTATGGCCTTGAAATGTCTCTCGTCGAACAATTTCGATAAGATGGAGATGGATGTCCTGTTTTCGTGTTATTTCGTTTAGGATCATTTATGTTTGAATTGAGAGCTGTCGAGATAAAAGTTTATAGAGCTATGAAAAGTGTGAAGTTTGAGACGGTAGAGAAGCTGGTTTCAACATTCACCCACCTTCTGGGAAAAAATGAGAGTGTCCTGTATGTTGTTCATGATGGATTGGTATATCGACGGTAGCGGAACGGTCAAGTCACCGATGGTAATCTTACTGCAATCTTTGATGTCCATTTTCTTAGTTCTTCCTTTTAACGGGCAGATCTTGAGTGAAAAAGAACTGTGAGAAGGAGATTGACTACACGATTATGAGATATCAAGGCACTTATTGGAGTGTTCGATTATCGCGTTGTCCTGAGTATGTACTCTCTTTTTTTACCTCATCCTTTTCATGGCATTCTTCGATCATGGAGCAGAGCCCTCTGGTCTTTTGTGGCGTCAAATGATTGTGTAGGTAACTGTGCAAGTTGTAAATTTCATGTTTTCTCATATTTCATTGCATTTTGTAGGCATGTTTTTTTCTTTGGTAGGTAAAACTTGCACGTACAAGCGTGTCTCCTACAAATACATGTCTGATGGGTTTTAGTTCGTTAGGAATACAGGATTGATGGAGGGCCAGTTTGCGTGGGCTCTCCTGTAGGTCAAGAATAAAGTAGTGATGGAGGGGATCTTATTTTCGAGAGACGAACAGATCTCTTGGGATGCGCAATGTGCAGCTATAAGTCAACTGGACAAGGGGAAAGTTGTTGGTTGTTTTGGGCGATTTGTAGCGTGATAAGAGAAGGCCCGTCTAATTGTTTCACCATAAATGAAGGGGGGGAGTCCTTTTGCATCTAAATAAGACTCATTCACGCGATCACATCTTTTCAATACGGAATTTGCACGAGGACTATCAGGAGAGATAAGAGATATGCTCAATGGCTGTGATCTTAAAAAGAATTTTGAAGAGTACCAATTGAAATTGTAGCTCATTTCCGATATTATTTATACGGGTGCTTCTAAACGGGCAACCTTATTGTTAAAAAAAGGCTTCCAGAATGAATTATGACTTTAATTCCTTCAAGTTGAAAGCCATTATCCACTTTCTGAAGGAAGAGATAAGCGGGAGTAGGTGTCCTTCTCAAAAGGTGGGAAATGCTCTTGATATGGCAAGACGAATGGGAATGAAATCGAGTGTCCGGTGCGGAAAAGTGTGTGTATGCTAGATTTCTCTCTTTGTACCTTCTAATTTTGACAACTCATGCAATTTATAGCCCATTCTCGCATCCTTTTTCATGTTCTTCCATACAAATCCACTCGAGATTAAATTTAGTGAGAGACGTGTCCCTATTTGGTGCAAATTGTTATAGTAATCAAATAGAAGATAAAGATAGTCTGAGGTGAGATGCGGTTGTATTATACCTTTAAAATTATCGCAGATTATTGACAAGTTGTTAAGTGACGGTAAAACAACCATATGGGTAGAAAGGATCAGTTTGCAATGATACTAATTGATTATCTAATTTCATAGTTGATTACCAAATATAAAGGTATCATGGATGTGATTTATGCAATCCGCGGGCCGGATTGCAATATTAATGCCGAGCAAGGTGGTGGGCCAGATACTAGGCCTTTGTGGGCCGGAGGTTGCCCGCCCCTGAACTAAAGATTATGGTGACATTAAAAAACAGCTCCCAATATTGTACCTATGACATCACAAATTAGGACTTCTTTCGCAACCCTAGTGAAACAGATTATCTCACCAAATGACCTATTACCTGGTAATTCATCCTTTCGACGTCAAATTCCTGTTGTTCATCCAATTGTGAAGCCAGGAGTTTGGAAATGACGGATTGTGTGTCCATTAGAAACCTCCTACAGGTGATGGAATCCTTGACGTCTAGGCAGGGGTTTGTGAGGACGACAGAGGGTAAATGCTTCCCTGTTGTCTTGTTAGAAAGTTTTCCTAGCTCTTCTGACATACTGGGAAGCACCGGAAGGAGATTGTCGTAGAATGACTCCCGACGATACTATATATAACACTATTCGTTGAGGGAACTTCCTTAATTATCTCTAGAGTGCGTTTTACTGTCTTGGCGGCCGATATTATGTATCTTCAAAAATGCTTAAGAAGTGGAACTGAGCTCAAGGATAATAATATTGCTATCATTAATAAAATAGAGTTTTATTAATAATAACTATAAACAAAACACAAAAACGGAAAATATTGACAAACAGAATGGAAAGGGTCGTGGAGACTCGGGCTAATCCAAGGATTTAAGGGATCAAAAAAGGTAAAGCAAATATGGAGTTAAAGAGATGGGATGGTTCGATAAACCATTTAAAGCACAGGATAGAATTGACAAATAAGGGATCAATACTCAAAAGGTGACGCTTGGCTTACGTAACTTCGTTAGGGTGCAGTCGAAGGTACTTGAAGGAATATTCGGTCCGCTGGCGAGTTCCAGCCGAAGGGGGGGATGAAAGGATCCTGACGTGGCGTCTTGGGAAGGAGAACCGTTCTCGACGAACGGCTTGACGAACAATGGCTGTTCTAGGTTGTTCTCTTCTGAACAAAGGGGGGATGAGAACCGTCTCTTGTCTACGGGCTCAAGAACAATGGCTGTTCTAATGTTGTTCTCCTTTGAACAACAGGGGGGGGTGAGAACCGTTTCTTGGCGAAAGGCTCAAAACGAACAATGGCTGTTCTAATACTGTTCTCCTCGAACAATAGGGGGGGGGGATGAGAACCGTTTCTTGGCGAAGGGCTCAAAACGAACAATGGCTGTTCTAATACTGTTCTCCTCGAACAATAGGGGGAAGATGAGAACCGTTTCTTGGCGAAGGGCTCAAAACGAACAATGGCTGTTCTAATACTGTTCTCCTTGAACAATAGGGGGGGGATGAGAACCGTTTCTTGGCGAAGGGCTCAAAACGAACAATGGCTGTTCTAATGTTGTTCTCCTTGAACAACAGGGGGGGATGCCTTGGGGACTTGACGTCACTAAAGGCTCGAACCTTTGGCACTCAAGGAATATTGTCCTCCTGGACAAGTGATGGTGAATCTCGAGGCCGAGGTCCCTTGGCGCACAAAGGGAGAGAGGGTCGTGGTGATGTTTCGCGACGAAAATCTGGATCTCCAATCTGATCTTAGTGGTAAAGTTTCCATATAAATAGCCAGGACATCTCCTAGGCGTGGTGGAAAATGGAGTGAAAGCTTGGAGGGAACGCACAGCTGGGCCGGAGAAAAATGCCTTATCTGTTCATAAGCCTAACTCGATCTGGCGAGGTCGGCGTATGGGGGCGAACGGGGGGACGATAACCTCCTTGTTTAAACATTGACGTCCGGCAGCTGTTGATAAGACTCCAAGCCTCGAATCGAAGATGCACGTGGGCCTCCTCGAGGTTTTAACTAATATGGGATAGGAGTTGAATTTAACACAGATTCAACTCGTTCTATCACACCCCTCCATTCCAGGGGAAGTTGTCACTTCGAAAAAAAAAGAGAGAAGGGACAACGATAGAGCTCCGTTGTAGGGAACTCGTTTTCTTGTACCAACCGTATCTTCCTGCACCTAACTATTATTACCTCAATACATGATTATTTTGATCTTTAGATTACAGGGGAAAATAACCTTTAATACAACTTAATAAAAAAAAAAGGCATGGAACAATGAAATGTTATAAACTTAGTACATACGGGACAAAATAATTTATACGTAAATTAATAAGAACAAATATATATACATCAAAAAAATTAGACATTGAGTGTTACAAAATTCAGACATACATTAAATAACTATATTACAAAAGAATCTTAAATTAAGTCGTACAAGACGGTATATACCTACATGGAGATACTAATCCTATGAATACAATTATTCTACGCTATTCGGTAACGCATTCCTACTGAGTGCGTCAGCGACCTGGTTATCGGAACCTTTGATATAATATATTTTAAATTGATACTCTTGCAAGAGTAAACTCCAGCGCATGATGCGGCCGTTTGAGTGTCTCAAATTCCTAATATAGGCTAACGGACGGTGGTCGGTTCCTATTCGAAATTCTTTACATATCAAGTACAGCTTGAATTTGTCTATGACCCAGATAATTGATAGAGCTATCTTTTCTCTAGTGGCATATCTCTCTTCGCGTGGTAATAATAGTTGGCTAGCATATGCAACTGGATGACTCGTTCTGTCATCCACGTATTGAAGGAGTACACCTCCAATGCCCTCGTTGATCACGTCGGTCTTAACCCCAAAAGATTTTTCCGGGTTGGGCAACTTAAAAATGGGGGCAGAAATGAACTTATTTTTGAGCTGATTAAAATGGGAAACAGTGACATCATTCCAACGTAAACGATCGGAGAAATTCTTTTCCTGAAGGGGGCGTAGGGGGGCCAAAATTGCAGCGAAATTCGGAACAAATCGCTGATAGGGAGAAGCTGATCCTAGGAACGATCTTAATGGCTTCTTTGTAATCGGGAGGGGCATGTGAGCGATTGCCTTAATCTTGTTCTCGTGGGGACCTAACTTGCTTCGTCCTATTTTGAAACCCAAATATTTAATGGGTTCGTGGGCAAAATGGCATTTGCTGGGGCCAATGGTGAGGCCATTTTCGCGCAGTTGTTCGAAAAGAGCTAATAGGGTGGGTAAATGGTGATTCCATTTAATTAGTTCTTGGAGCTGACTCTTCTGACGTGGAGTCAGCTGCGCGTCACTATCCAGGTCAGAGGGTTCCAAAGACTCGCCTGGTAGGGAAGGAGGAGGGTAATCGGCATCAGGTTGGATGCACACTGTCTGGAATACCTTAAGGGACTCCGCGGGGCAATCCTCTTCAAGCGCCGATGCTTCGTCTAGTTCTACGAAGGTATCTCCATGGGCGCGTTGGGGTTTCTTTTTTTCTTGGGGTCCAAGGACAGTCTCCGTGTCCTTGTCTGGGGCCTTATCACCTAAGGGTTTTAGTGAATCACATTCCTCTTTTTCCGTCCTAAAGTCCTGGTTAGGGGTCTCCGAGAAATCGGACGGTATCGGGGTTCTGATGGGGACGGGCTCCTGGGCTTCTTTCTTATCTCGGCCTTGAGGAAGGGCGGCCTGAAACACAGGGTCGAAACTTACTTGGGGGCTCTTTCCTATAAGTACGGAACAGAATTTTATTGGTGCTACAATGACTTCAGCCCAGCCATTATAATATTGACACTACAGGTAACATCTAGCGACGGGGAATCTGTTCGCCCGCCCAAGGTAGTCACGTACCACCGCAAATTTTTCGTGGTTAGAGGCCACTGGGAGGAGTTCGTCGGACACGATGAAGCATGTACATCCTGTGTCCCTGACGAGAGTCAAAACTCGGCAGCTGTCCACGCTGCCCTCCTCATATTTCAAAGTTCCCGATGAACTTTTACCAAAAAAAAAATTTACCTGGTGGCCTGACGGAGGGGGAGAAGTTTCTGCTTGGGTCTGCACCACCGGGGGAGCCGTGGTTGCATTAATCTGGTGAACTTGGTGGGCTGGTCCGCTTTTAAGCCTAGAATTTTGGGGGCAATTCCAGCTCATGTGGTTTTCTACACCACAGGTGAAGCATATGGTTGGTCGCTTCGGGAAGAAAGATGGAGGAGAAGTCTTAACGGGAGGTTTGGAGTCCCGTTGTTGGTTTTGGGGAAAGAAGTTTTGGGGTTTTACGGGGCTCGGAAACTTTGTCAGCTTCCCTGGGAAGGGGCGCGAATCCTTCCTTCTTTCTTCTCGTTGGATTACTCTTTCTCGTTCTTCTCGTTGTATTTTTCCTTCTCGTTCTTCTCGTTGGATTACTCTTCCCCGTTCCTCTCTTTCTCTTTCTTTTTCTACCTTTTTTCTTTGAACTTCTGCTTTAATCCGAGCTAATTCAATCTGAAGCTCAGCTTGTCTTATCCGTTCTTCTCTTTCTCTTCGTTGTATTTCTCTTTCTTCCTTTCTTCTTTGTATTTCTCTTTCTTCCTCTTTTCTTTGCTCCTCTAGAATGTACTCAGTTAGTTCTTTTCCGGAAAGTCCACAGGACTCTCCTTGCGCTTTAAAGATTTCGAACGGAGTCATCTTTGCACTTGGGGGCGCACTAGTCAACCAACTAAAATTCCTCGCAACAAGAATTATGCCTCTATAGAATTAGCCTACCTAAATATGGGCACTGACCTATTCGTACTTGGTTTCTCGATCTGAATAACCACTGACTAAAATCACAAAAAACACAAACAAATTATTATAACCGTTCCTTGAGCTACTCCAGCTTCTTAAGTTTCAAAAAAAAGGGGATAGCAATCGTTAAAACAAAAGGGAACTACTATATTCTATTATTATAACGAATAACACTATGCTTTACTCGACTGAGACCAGTGTTTGCAAAGATATAGCGTTAAACCTTACACACCTGATACCAAATTAAATAGTATATATATATATATATGTCGTAGAATGACTCCCGACGATACTATATATAACACTATTCGTTGAGGGAACTTCCTTAATTATCTCTAGAGTGCGTTTTACTGTCTTGGCGGCCGATATTATGTATCTTCAAAAATGCTTAAGAAGTGGAACTGAGCTCAAGGATAATAATATTGCTATCATTAATAAAATAGAGTTTTATTAATAATAACTATAAACAAAACACAAAAACGGAAAATATTGACAAACAGAATGGAAAGGGTCGTGGAGACTCGGGCTAATCCAAGGATTTAAGGGATCAAAAAAGGTAAAGCAAATATGGAGTTAAAGAGATGGGATGGTTCGATAAACCATTTAAAGCACAGGATAGAATTGACAAATAAGGGATCAATACTCAAAAGGTGACGCTTGGCTTACGTAACTTCGTTAGGGTGCAGTCGAAGGTACTTGAAGGAATATTCGGTCCGCTGGCGAGTTCCAGCCGAAGGGGGGGATGAAAGGATCCTGACGTGGCGTCTTGGGAAGGAGAACCGTTCTCGACGAACGGCTTGACGAACAATGGCTGTTCTAGGTTGTTCTCTTCTGAACAAAGGGGGGATGAGAACCGTCTCTTGTCTACGGGCTCAAGAACAATGGCTGTTCTAATGTTGTTCTCCTTTGAACAACAGGGGGGGTGAGAACCGTTTCTTGGCGAAAGGCTCAAAACGAACAATGGCTGTTCTAATACTGTTCTCCTCGAACAATAGGGGGGGGGATGAGAACCGTTTCTTGGCGAAGGGCTCAAAACGAACAATGGCTGTTCTAATACTGTTCTCCTCGAACAATAGGGGGAAGATGAGAACCGTTTCTTGGCGAAGGGCTCAAAACGAACAATGGCTGTTCTAATACTGTTCTCCTTGAACAATAGGGGGGGGATGAGAACCGTTTCTTGGCGAAGGGCTCAAAACGAACAATGGCTGTTCTAATGTTGTTCTCCTTGAACAACAGGGGGGGATGCCTTGGGGACTTGACGTCACTAAAGGCTCGAACCTTTGGCACTCAAGGAATATTGTCCTCCTGGACAAGTGATGGTGAATCTCGAGGCAGAGGTCCCTTGGCGCACAAAGGGAGAGAGGGTCGTGGTGATGTTTCGCGACGAAAATCTGGATCTCCAATCTGATCTTAGTGGTAAAGTTTCCATATAAATAGCCAGGACATCTCCTAGGCGTGGGGGAAAATGGAGTGAAAGCTTGGAGGGAACGCACAGCTGGGCCGGAGAAAAATGCCTTATCTGTTCATAAGCCTAACTCGATCTGGCGAGGTCGGCGTATGGGGGCGAACGGGGGGACGATAACCTCCTTGTTTAAACATTGACGTCCGGCAGCTGTTGATAAGACTCCAAGCCTCGAATCGAAGATGCACGTGGGCCTCCTCGAGGTTTTAACTAATATGGGATAGGAGTTGAATTTAACACAGATTCAACTCGTTCTATCACAGAGATCGTCCCTTGGATGGTGTTCTGATTGGTTGGACTTTACTAGTCTTCAAGAAAGAGCTGTAATCTCCTCCATGAGGAAACTCAGGGCTGCTTTCACTCGCTCACAAGGTTCCCCTTTAAGTCCTTTGCCACAGTGGTCGCCCTTTTGTGGTTGCTCATTAGTTGATTCAAGAGGACTCCGAGAGCCAAGATCTCCAGCGCCTTTTAAATGTATGAAGGAAGGCGCAGGATGAAAGACTCCCAAAGAAAGACTAGGTTCACGTTATCTGCCAAGGTATCCCGTAACTTATTTGCGCAGTAGATCTACTGGATGCAAGTGAGAGAGCTCGTTTAATCTGGTGGGGAGCTCGATCTTTTGGATGGTGGCTTGAGCAAAACGCTCCAGAATTGTAGTTCTGATTGTGGCAAAACTCAAATTGTTGCAGTCACGCACGAGAGGTTGAGATCCCATCAACAACAAAGTAGAGGAGTGCCCGTATCAGCGACTCCATGTTCTGGGACATGCTGGTAACTCTATCTAGCGAAAGAAGAGTTCCTATTGCATGAACCATGATATGGGTGATCTACTTTGGAACTCATGAAGAGAGATGGTAGAAACGGGGCTGACTGTTGACGATGAGTCCCTTTGATGGTCAGTTGATTGTTGCTCCAATGATCATGCGAGATCCGGCGAAAAAAAGAGCCCTGCGTCCAAGGGGGTAAAACAGCATTCCAGGTTCATCAGAAATTTATGTAGGCTCGTAACGCTCCTGGATAGCACTTTGCTATTCTTGACTCACCACACGAAAGGATATTAAAGGCATTGTCTTTACAAAAGACCTTTATTATGACAAGTAATCTTCTTGCAGGATCAACAATTAGGATATTGAAACACTTTTGTGTATGTTCTATCACATAAATAAGGTTTTTACAAATTGGTTGAATTAAGATATTTGATTACCCAGAAATAAAGTTGATAGAAAGTCATTAAATGTTTGTTTTATAAAGCGAAAATTCACTTGGAAATTTTCATTGTAAATTTTTGCCTTCTTCTCTTGGTGCAGTGTAGATCATCATGAAGCAACATCTCAGCCTTCTAAAATGAAATACTGACGCGGATGTTGAACAGCTGAGAACTAATTAAATCGCTCGCATTGAGTGCATTGCTCACCAATGACCTTTGCGTAGCTCATTGCAAAGCAAATTAAAGAAATTGGGTTGAGTTTCACTTCCTTAGCGTAATGTTGAGAAACTACCGAAGGTAGTTAGGCGCAAAGTAATAAATGTTCGATAAATGAATCAATGGATAACGTTAGTGAAAGGATAACAGGAACAATTGGGACAATGTGAATGATAACAATGGACAATAATTTACAGTCTTTAAATTGGACATTGAACATTGAACATAAAAAAGTGACTGAGTTTAGGTAGAGTTAGAGAGAAAGATAGTAAGAGAGAAAAGTGGTTAAAAGGGTGAATTTAAAGAATACAGAATGTGTGGGAGACAGAATAAAAAGGTCCCTGGTGAAAGGGTAGCTCTGTTGTTTTGGTTTTTATATGGATTTCGTTATTTTTTTTTTGCTTTTTATTTAATAAACTATAAAATTATAGTTTATTTAATTAAATTAATCGAGTTAATTTAATTTTTAGTTTTTTAGATCTTAATGACCTTTTGGCATTCAAACCTTTATTTGAAACGGTGTTTTTATTCCCGCTGTGGGTATTTGAAAAAATTTATTTTAATTTGAATTGAATTAGAATTGAATTTTTATCAAAGTTTGAGTTTATTTTGAAATCTATTTTCACTAAAGAAAAAAACTTGTGCATTACACTAGTCGTTTTCTGTCTTTAGTCGATTTTGTCATGTGCATTTGGGAGTCACGTCACCGTAAGACTGTATTTTGCTGCTATTAAATGGTCTTATTGGTCGGTCGACCTCGATGTCTAGGTGTGTACGAGAGAATTCAGGGCTCAAGCGGGCGTCAATGGCTTGCCAGATCCTCTTAGCTCTCTCGTGGAGCGCCACGTTGATCGGAGATAATCCAACCGAGTCATGGAGCTCCCTCTGTCGTTTATGTTCTCTTCTTCGGGTGTTTGTGATGAGAAGCACCGCTTTATTTTGGATGACTTGTAGTTTCGCAATGTGGGTCTCGGCGCTCGCGTTCAGCGGCACCGGAGGGTAAAGGAGCCTCGAGCGAATGCACTCATTGAATATCTTGAGTTTATTTGAGCGATTTAGGTCACGGAACCTATAAAATTCCTTCAAACCTCTCTTGCTATTCGCGACTGTTCGCCCGATATAACTTGTGTAGCCCCTGGTGGTGATTTTGAACCCCAGAACCGTCCCTTCCATGCAGTAGAGGATTCGCTCCCCTTCTACCCGTATGCCATTGAAGGCCTTGCAAAACATGGAAATTATTTTGAATTTTGGGGCATTGGTTGATATCTTCCATTTCCTCTCGAAAGAGTTGATGTTAGATATCTCCCTAGCCGTATTTCTCGCCATAAATTCCCTGTGAACGTAAGTGGATGTACAAATTTGCGATATATCGTCAGCGAACTGTACGTATATCGTACCCTCGGAGAGAGGTTGTGGTAGGTCGCGTGTATAGATGTTGTATAAAAGGGGACTGAGACATCCCCCTTGTAGGACTCCTGCTTTGAGCTCCAATTCGGGGCCTTTGTATCCTTTGATATGAATGTAGCCACATAGAATGTAGCCACATAGAATCCTTTCAAGAATGGGGTTGAGGCCTACTTGAAGGATCTTAAATTGTAGTTCTCTCTTCCAAACATATCAAAAGCTTTTTTGACATTGCGGAGCACCAGGTCGGCATGCCTTTTGCATGCCTTGATTTTAGCAAGTTTTTCGGTGACAACGGCTAGTGACGTGTCAGTCACTTTTTTCCTTCTGAAGCCATGTTGCTGCTCATTATGCAAGTTGGCTTCGTCGAGAAAAGAGTCGACTATATTGGCCAATATCTTCTCGAAGACTTTGCCAGCAAATTCTAGGAGAGATTTTGGCCGAAAGCTGGCAGGGCAGTCCGGGGGCTTTCCCGATTTGGGAATGAAAATCCTCTTGGCCACCTTCCACTGATCGGGAAAGTAGCCCGTGTTCAGAGCGGCGTTCATGATGTTAAGTAGCCCACTCCAAACGTTAGGCGGGGCCTTGATGAAATTCTCTCTGGTCAGTCTCGTGGTACCCGATGCTCTTTGAGGGAAGGAGTTTAGAGCAACGGAGAGTTCTAAGGCAGTTATTTTACTACCATAGCCCTCCTTTACTCTTTCCTGCGACACACAGTGATGAGGGGAGGTTTTGTGCACTTGTGTGTTTAGCTGTTGGATCATGTCAGTCTCGAATCCGAGGTCGTAATTGTCATTTTTTTCTGGGGTAATTTTGAAGATTGAGGACCATAAAATCCTAAATATTTCCTCAATCTCCTCAGTCTCGTCAATTTCTTTACCCTCGTTTATGAGTGTAATTCTTTTTTGTGGAGTTTTTCCTTTTAAACGTTTAAATGTATGTCAGAATGTGCGTGAGTCTCTTTCTATGTTGAGTCTTTCTATTAATCTGTCCCATATAAGTATTTGTTGGTCTGTAATTAGTGTCTGGAGTTCGTCTTTAATCTGTCTTATTCTTATGTGGCCTTTGTGGTTTGGGCCTATCAGCGCTACTACATTGGACAGGTCCTTATATTCTTGGGCCAGGACTTTCATGTGAGAGGTCCAATGGGGAGCTGGAAGGGTTTTATATTTAATATGGCGAATACTATTTTCATCGGCTTTAATTAGGTAGTCGGTGATTCTATCAAGGTCTTTATCTATTTTTTCTAAATTGGCATCAAATAAAGGGTCTGGGATATAATTTAGAAGGTAATTTCTGTAGCTTTCCCAGTCCGCCTGCTTGTAGCTTTTGCGTTCTGGGATTGCTATTTGAATAGAATTTAATCCTACTGTAATTTTGATAGCCTAGTGGTCATTCGGAATGATGGGGCCCGGTTCTATGTAGTAGTTGTATGGAAACCTGATACTAGATAGGACTATATCAGGTTTCGTTGCTGCTCTTCCCGTTATGTATGTCGGGAATTCTGGTCCGATTCTTGTCACGCATTGTCTGTCATGTAGTACTTCGATGTTTCTGCCTGCATTGTTGTAGGAGGTATACCTTGCCACTGCACACCTTGCATTCAGATCTCCAGCAAAAATTACATTTTTCTTATGGCTAAAAATTTGTAGAAAGTTGTGCATGGGCACATAGCCACGTGTTGGGGGTTGGTATCCCCTAGCCACGTAGCCCTCCTGCCGCAGGGTAGTGCCTAGCTCAATGGCAAGGTATGATTCCTCTAAGTCACCTAGTTTTCTGTACTTTAGTCCCTTTTTGACGGCTATTGCGCAGCCGTCATGCCATTCCTGGCTATTATTCTTACTAATGACGTCGTAATGAAATATTTTTAATTGTTTTTGCGCGGTCAGTCCGTGTTCTGAAATAAGTATAATGCAGGGTCACTTTGTCGCATAATATTGCCATAGATGGAACCCATTGACATTTATTTGTATAATCGTAAGTCTGTTGGTCATTTTGTGAATGTTGGGTTTGTTTGTTTGTTTATTTGTTTTTTTTTGGTTTTTTGGGGAGTGGGGTTGTTTGTGTCGGATTAAAGTAGACGCTTATTCGCGATCTACTTTAGCCCCGTGAGGTGTACTGGGCGGGGTGCGCTCCCTGCCGTTTCGTTTTTTTCTGTATTCCGTGTCCGTAATCGTGTGGAAGCAGTCCGTGGTCAATTTAATCATATTTTGGGCGAGAGCCTCCTCAACCTGTGGTTCCGGAACCTCATCTGAGCATTCCCACTTGTATCTTCCGGTTCTAAGACCCTCCTATACTTCGCGGGAATCGATTTCGGTTGGAAAGGGCGCCGATTCAGGGGCATATAGTTTGAGATTGAAGCCTCTCGCATGATACTTGAGTTGGTGTTCCCTGCCTCGAGATGAGGAGGTTGACCTTGGAACACGTGTTTTTGAGGTTTTTCTCGACCGTAGAGACCTGGTCTCTTTTGGTCGCACTGCTTCCTTGTTAGGTGTCTTGGTTTGTGTTTTTGGTGTATCGGTATTATTTTTGGGGGGTGTGAGTGGCGCTTGTTTTGCTGTTTGTGTTGGTTTGGGTTTTCTTAAAAGTGGATCGCGTGTGCTGGCTGTGTTTTTTGGTGCGGGTACCTTTTGACACGTTTTTTGGCACTGAGGGGCTACACTTATTCACATAACCTCCTCTGAAGGAGGGTTGTCGTGGAACCACATCTCCTGCAAGCCGTTCTTTACGATCATGCGGTTGACCTCGGTGGCAAAAGAACCTGGGCGTGTGATGTTGGCTATGTGTGCATAATAAATGCCGCACATTATTTTAGTAGAGTGTTCATTTTCTATGTGAAAGAATGTCTTTTGGTTGTTTTTCTCAGCAATCGCTGCTTTGGCTACTTTTGCATAAGTGGAATTGCCTTCTTTTCCTTCGTTTCGCGTTTTTACTGGATTTGCTTTTGGATCTCTTGTTTCCTGATCTGGCTTGCCATGTACATAGTCCGGTGGGGGCCTTCACAATTTAGGCATTTGGGAGAGTTACTCTTACAGTCCCGCCAAAAATGTTCGCGACCTGCACAGATCAAGCACAGCGTAATGTCTTTCTCAGGGCAGTTGGATGTGGTGTGTTTGCTGTATTTGTAGCACCGAAAGCACATTTGCAAGTCAACAAATTCTTCACGTTCAATCTGCTCTAGGCATACTCTTACGTTAAAGAGAAGCAAACCATTGTCTTTAGCCTTTTGAGCCATAGCCGTGTCCTCAAAAACAACCTTAAACACGTGCGTGTATTTTTTGAATTTAATGAACTCAGCTCCTTTCGCGAAAGGGTAGTTCCTTTCCATTTCGTCCTTAATGTCCTCTGCCGAGTGACTCCCGACCCAGGAGTCGAGGAGCCTGCAGATTTGTGGCGGTGTGGGGGGTTTCAGATTGATTGTCTTTAAGCATTCAACTGCTTTGCCTGAGGTCAAGGCTTCACAGTCGGCCTCACTCGCGCAAATAGCAGAGTATCCATTTTGAATGTCGATTAGTCTGACCAGTGCAATTCGTAAGTTACCGTAAATATGTTCAAATACCTGCCCTCTGTCCGGTTTTGGGCCCTCCGAGGGGACCCAGAGATTAATGCGGAGAGTCTCCCTCATTTCTCCTGCATCCTATCGTAGGATAGGTGATGAAATTTTAATAAATGTAAATATGTATACCTTGAAAGACGATTTTGAAAAAATAGGGTTGGGGGGGGGAGAGGAGAGAGAACTAAGGGCCAAGGTCCAAGTACTTTGAAAAAAACTTTACTTTAATATTTCTCCTTTCCTCAGGCTTGCGAGTGGGCCAGTTGTGGCTTCAGTCCTTCTCTCCACGATTGAGTGAAGATTCGCCCTTCACCTTCTTAAATCGAAGAAGGCCAGTGGTCCACTTTTCGAACGTATCGAGCTTTTTCGCTTTACCCAGTTTTTCTTTTCACTACTCAAAACGAGTCACACAGTTTCACTTTTACTTTCGCAGAAATTCACTTTGTAAAAAAATCCGAATAAGGATTTGTCACAGCGGTGAAGCAGACTTGCTAAGGCAAGTCTGTTTCACCGCTGTGACAGTCTTTAAAAATTATTCTTGCGTATTTTAAGACTTTCTCCTCTGCCAATGGCATAGTTGCTGTCTACCAATGATGTAACGGAAGATGTTTGTGGGTGGTCGGTAGATTCGCGTATGCTGATGGGCTCTGGGAAGATCTTGGGGTATTTCTGTGAGAATTGGACTGGATGTGATTTTTAAGTGAGATCACGTTTGGATTATCTGTTTCCAGCGATTGAATCGAACCTGTTTTCATGTTATCTCGTTTAGGGTAATTTTGGTGTTTGAATTTGAGAGTTGTCAGGAGAAAGGTTTGGTTAATATTTAGTACACAGCGACATTCTTAATTGGAATCGCATCATAATGATTATATATAATTTTGAATGGATTTTTTTCTGAATTAAAATATTATATGGGTATTTTGTATTACTCAATATTAAATAAAATATTAAAGAAATTTAAATCGCATTCGGAGGCTGGATTTATATGTCTAAAGTCAAGAATCACGGCATAAAACAATGAACATTAGAGCGCCTAACGACGTCTGGCAATCGCCTTTGAATTCGAACCGAATGCTAGACTTGTGTATACTACTACCTGATTAAAAGAGCGGAGATGGGTTGCAACCTTCCACCATTAAATGGAGGTATGGGTGGCGAAGCCCCTCTTCCGAAATTATCACCTTAGGGTTCGAATTCAATGCAGTTGCCTGGCGTTCTTAAGCCCTCCAATGTTCATTCTGTATGCGGTGCTCCGCTCCGAATGGCTGAATCTAGAAATGGAGTCATAAAATTTCCATGAAATTGGTGACTGTGTAGTGACAATTTACGAGGCTGCGAAAAATATAGTGGCGTCGAGAGCATCATTACGACCCATCCCCTCTGTAAGGCTTTCTCTTAGCATGCAAATAATTTCTTAGTAGTACTAGTGGTAGTATTAGTAGTGGGAGTAGTAGTAGTAATACTAGTAGTAGTAGCGGTAGTACTAGTAGTAGTAGCAATTTTCTCTTATTAGTAGTAATAATTCTTCATGACCTGCATGTGGTAGGCAACACACCCCCAGTGTCATTTTATTACATTGTAAACTTGTAATTTAGTGATAATATTCGCTATAGAACAGGGACATATTCGGGAGAGTTGCGCGTCCTTCAGTTCCTATGCCAAAAGACTTTTAGTAATTAGAATTGGTACCTTCCAACAATTTTTACGTCTCATAACGCCATCATCTTTTGCGTTTATCTCTTTTAGAAAACCTTTCACCCGTCCATGTATTTCTTACCTTTTTAAGTAAATAAATAAATTCTATGTCATCAAATCTCCAGCTACAATATCTCGCCAACTATTGGAGTGCTGCTCGGCAGAGAACCCATACACAATTTGAAAGTTCCGAAATCAAGGGAAAGTTTTAATAAAAGATTAGGTGTCAAAATTGCTCATTCAGTCTAAACTGTGTCTAGTGATTATATACAATGCCTCTTAAGGGTCTCATCATTCCCCAGAAAGACTTTGTGAAGCTTCCTTTGTTTCAGATAAGTTAACGAATGCAATAAGCACAATTTAGTTGATACTTGCGACACTATTTATCTCGGGTATTACAGAGTTTATATTCAATTTTTTTAAATTCATTCAAAACGGCCTACAGGAAGCTTTTTCAACGAGGATTTTCTGATAAAATGTTCAGAGAAAAAGAAATTTCCAAGAAGAGAAGAGTTATATCGTGAAGGAATTTGGTTAGCGAAAATCTTATCTACAAATTTCAAAAGATTTGAAGCATGATCATTGCAATGTGAAGAAAATTGTATAGAGAATTGCATTTAGGCAAGAAAGAAAAGAATTTCCTCCAAAGTTTCGAGCTCTTACACATATTGATCTTTCTCAAATGAAGAGAGAAGTGTCTAAAACCCTTTGTTCTAGCATCTAAACCATTTTCCAATCTGCCTGTCCCCCCTCTACCTCAAGAGAAAGAAGACACATATAAGGCTCTACAGAAATTTCCTATATTTAGATATAAGACAAAAAGCCGTACCTAACCAAAAACACAGAGGAAAACATTTGTTGTAAGCAAAGACATAGGCACACATAAAAACTGACTTTAGCAAAGTTATCTTTGCTGAAGATCAAGAGTCATTCTACATAGATGGGCCGTATGGTTGGACCAGAGAGAGGGTTGTTATCAAACGACAACAATAAGGAAGAGGAGGCTTGATTATTTTGACTGCAAGTGTTGGACTCAAGCTAGAGAAACCTTGCAAAGTAGATGATGGTGTCAATAATGTGTTCTTAGAGCAAAACATCCTACCTTGGTTAAAGAGACAGCCAGTGAGGAGGAAGAAATCATTTGTCTTCATGCAGAATAATTTTCTAAGTTTTTTAAGAATCGGTTAGAGTTGAAATGATTTAGAAGATATTCAATCATTGAGCGGCCTTCCAAAAGTTGCGACCTAAACAAATTAGCTTAAGGAGCACCCTGAAGAGTGACGCCTACTTAGATGGCAAAAAATTTAACAACAAAAATTATCCTTGAGAACCTATCCAAGATGTTACAGGGAAAAGTTCTGCCGATTGCATCAAAGTTTTTACTTCATCTGTAGACAACAGGCTGTTTAAAATTATTAGGAACAAGGGTTCCTTTGTTCAACAGCTCCTCAACATTTCTTATTTAAAACTGTTTTATTTTGTTTCTCTTCGGTATATTTCTTACAATGGATCTTTTCTCTTATTATGACGCAATTTCGTCTCCTCAGCCAGATGCTTGAACGGCCGACTGAGGAGACTCAACTGCCTTTCTTATGCGCGGAAATCGAGGGTTGCGGTCATTCCTATGTTATAAGTATTTGGGGGCTTTGGGGAAGGGCGAATAAGAGCAAATTAAAAGAAACCAAAGCTATGGAAAGTAAAAACAAGGTAAAATCTAAACATTATTTAATAGATAAAACTTTACAGTGTCTTTGTAAATTTGAGAAACTAAATCTTTTCTTTTATTTCGTCGACTCCATAAAAACTTGCACATATAGGAGGCGATCAGAAAACGAGCAGTTCCACATTCTTTTTTAGCTCACCATTTTCGTCCAAAGCAACTCTATTTGGTTTGTGTTGGTACCTGTTTCTGGAACTTTAAAGTTCTGTGGGTGGTTAACAGTCAAATGTGCATGACGTATCTTTGGCAAGGATTAATAATTATAAATAATAATGTTTCTGCTAATGTATCAGGAACTGCATACCTGAAACACTCGCACGTTTCCCTGCAAATCGCTCTGAAAACCCACGGCACTGATGAAACCGTCTAAACATTGTTTTTTTCCTAGCAAGTTCTTACATTGTCATTTTTTAAGGGTGAAAACAATCTTTAGGCTTCTAAAAAGAACAAGAATATAGTAACACTAAAGATGTCACAGCCTAATCACTCGATGAACCAGCTGTTCAGCCATCTGGCTGAGGCGACGAAATTGCGCCTTACAATTATTTCATATAATTTTTTAACTTGTTATAATTTGTTAGTATATGATTTTTATATGTTTAGATTGAAAAGTATTTGTACTCTTATTAATTTAAAATCTATAAATCATCTTACACAAAAATGTAACTGTTTTAAGAGAACTTTCTTTATTTTCAAAATTTGCATATTATTTCTAGACACACTTTAGAAAGTATGTAATATACATACGAATAACCAACAGAAGATGATACGAAAAGTTCAGAGAAAATTTCGGCGAGAGAGTTAAAAAAAACAAAGACCAAAGAAATTCTGAAAATATTTGAATAAAGAAATGTTAGCTCTATATTTTATAAATATTGTCCTATATGACATAATAATAAGAGCATGTAAACCCATTGTATGACGATAGAAATAAATCACAATAAGAACTATTTTTAAAATGAACTCACCTAATTTTTGTAATTAAATCGCATACCCTGGTAGATGAAAGAAAGTTATAGAAAAAAATTGTTTTTGTCTTTATTATAGTATTATTAAGAAATAGGGAGGAGTCATTAATGTTAAATTGGAATGTCTCAGATTTTGGGATGTGTTAAAGTTTATCGCTCTGATGAAGTTGTCATCAGAGCGGGATTTTTTGGAATATTTGAATAATAATTTCATCTTAGTTTTGTTATGACTTGATTATATTTTGAATTTTTATTAAGGTAATTTCTAAGAATTTCTTTAGAGTTTGAAAAAAACAAAATAGTTTAGTTCAGAAAAAATAAATAGGATTATCAATGCTTTATAATGTTTTAAAAGAAAATGAATTACAATTGGTGAAGTTCAGAAAATTTATTAAAATTTAAGTAAGCCTACTTTGTTATTTTAGATATAACTATATTTTAGCAACGTAATTTTATGAAGGGGGGAAATAGTTTAGAGTTCCTTTTTAAAATTATTATAATTAGCAAATTTCATAAAATTTATAAAAATTTAACAATGGCTGCTTTTTTTAGATTTTAAATTTTAATCTTAGTAGCAAAGCTCAATCGCGAAATCATTGCCTGGTAATATAGAATTAATGTTGACTAAATCGAAGACTTTTTAATTATTTACTAATCTAATGTTGGGAGAAATTTTATATTCATTATTTAGTTGCCCTAATTGATGAACAGCTTACAAATAATCGCATGTACGGTAATTACATCTGAAAAATCGTATGTTCTGGATAGCAACTGTAGTCAAGCGTTTACGTTAGTCTCTTTGTAACTTTGGCATTTTGTTGACAATTGGGTAATGAACAGTCGTTGGTTCTTTAATGATTACCCGTCTTCCTCTTAGAAGAGAAAGCAATCGAACCATAGGACCATTTCATCGGTGTCTTCTTTTCCTTTAAGGGGCAAATGAAATTAAATGAAAGGAAAAGTGGAAGGTAAGAGACGATGAAAGTTTCGCCGAGCCTCTCCCTAACCTCGTCTTCGCTCCTTACAGAGCTCTAAAACGGGCTTCGAAAGAAGCGAAGAAGAGGCCAGGGCACAGAGAGGAAGAGGAAGAGCAAAGAGTAGAGGAAAAAAAGCTGGAACTATGCATAGGAGTAGATTTGACAGGTGACCTTAGGTGGTCGGTGTACCTACAGCTTCACGTGGGTTCCGAAACACAGTGTGTATTATATCCTTGTCATTGTGCTCCTAGGTAGTTATTAAGTATTTGAAGTGCCTCCATTAGCCCACCTCCCTTCCATTAAGTAGCTTCGTCCTGCTTATCGGAAGGACCTTGGGTACCAATGGCTTTTGTCTAGGTTTAAATAAAGGAAATTAGTCCAACCATCGAAGGTAATTTAGCTCAATTGAGGAAATTGAGAAAAAAATTTAAGAGAAAATAGACACGTGATGAAGGATCAAATACAAAGAGTATAATGAAAACGTTAAAAATGATAATTGTAGCTCGAGCAAACGCCAACCATATCAAACCTATAATTTATTTGTAGATATGTCACCAATAATTGGTAGAGGAGGGAGGGGCTGAAAGGGGTATTCGAGCTTGGCATTAGGTCCTGCGGTGACTATGGCATTAGGTGTTACGGCAATGGCATTAGGTGTTGCGGTGGCTATGGCATTAGGTGTTGCTGCGGCTATGGCATTAGATGTTGCGGTGGCTATGGCATTAGGTGTAGCCGTGGCTGTGGCATTAGGTGTTGCGGTGGCTATGGCTATAGGTTTTGCGGTGGCTATGACATCAGGTGTGTGTGGTGGATATGGCATTAGGTGTTGCGTCGGCTATGGAATTAGGTGTTGCGGTGGCTATGGCATTAGGTGTTTCGGTGTCTATGGCATTAGGTGTTTCAGTGACTATGGCATTAGGTTTTGCGGTGGCTATGGCATTAGGTGTTGCGGTGGCTATGGCATTAGGTGTTTTGGTGGCTATGGCATTACATGTTGCAGTGGCTATGGCATTAGGTGTTGCAGCGGCTATGGCATTAGGTGTAGCCGTGGCTATGGCATTAGGTGTAGCCGTGGCTATGGAATTAGCATTAGATCTTGCGGTGGCTATGGCATTAGATGTTGCGGCGGCTATGGCATTAGGTGTTGCGGCGGCTATGGCATTAGGTGTTGCGGCGGCTATGGCATTAGGTGTAGCCGTGGCTATGGCATTAGGTGTAGCCGTGGCTATGAAATTAGCATTAGGTGTTGCGGTGGCTATGGCATTGGCATTAGATGTTGTGGTGGTTATGGCCATGTTGCTGCCAGCATGATGGGATGTTAAGATTAATTTTTAAACTCCCGCCAAACCTTTAGGGAAACTCGAGCACAGAATCTACGTTTTGGGTCATTGGATAATTGAATCTTTTGACTAACTTAAGCCACCAGACAGTGAGGCATCACTAAACCCGCCGTGTTATCATTCTAGTTAAGCCCATTAATATCGTTTGTTGGTATATTAAGCAGCTTTGATAGTAAAAAATTGGATGTTAATAATAAATTCTTAAGGCATTTCTTTGTCCGGTTTCAACTCTCTTTTATCATATGTGGAATTTCACCTTAGTTGTGTTGAGTTTGTCTCATTAATTTAGAAAGTTATTTGCTTTCTCGATCTCTTAGACAAATCCTAAAGAAATTGTACTCTTTTTAGGGCAATCTATTAATAATTTGGGTCAGCTTAGACTTGCATAGAATAGGTAGGAAAATGCAAACATATGTATGTGCCTTTTTATTCAGAAATGCGTAAAATGACGATAACCGCGACTCTTGGGGTTAGATAAAAGAATGATACGGGAAGGAAAAGAGGGAAAAAAGATTAAATTAAAATGGATTTATTAAAGAAAAAATGGATCAAGATTTCACACACCCCTAAAAAAAAATTCCCTCTTCAAAAAGTGCTAGATCTTAGGTTATAAAATAACAGGAGGTGCTTGCACTTCGCATGCAGACCTTCGGTCTGGGGCCTACGATCTATCCGACTCTGTCAACGCAAATTTGGTCTTAAAAAAATCAAAGTTTTCCAGTACATATCTCCTTATAATTTACTCTTGGTTTGGGTTTTTTTTTCAGATAGATGCTCATTATTTAGACCTAAAGACAAGAAAAACTTTTCGGAATACAATTAAAACACAGAAAAAAACACTCTTTACGACTCTCTTTTGTTTTTTCCCTATCTGAATTTGCCTTAATAATTTCATTTTACTATACTCGTTTTTAGGGGCTAGTAATTATTCCCCCCTGCTGAAGATTAAAATGGAAACAAGATTTTAGAAATAAATTCGATAAAACCTTCGAATATAAAAAAATAAAAAAAGTTAGCCTAAATTTAATAAATTATCTGAAATTAATCATTTGCAATTCTTTTTGTTTTAAAAAAAATCCCAAACAGTCGATAATCATATATATTTTTTCTGAACTTTACTATTTTGTTTGGAAAAATTCCTTAGTTAAAATATACTCTTACGATAAACTAATAACAAAATAACTTTGAAAAGGCACCAGCCTGTGTCATCGAAGGAATGAGAAGAATATTCAACGCCTGCCTTAATACGGGGTACTTTCCAGACGCTTATAAAACGGCAAAAATGATTTTCTTGCCCAAGCCTGGAAAGAACCCCAAGTTGAAGGAGAGCTACCGACCAATTTCACTACTGGAATTTGGTGGGAAGCTCTTCGAGAAGATCCTCAACAAAAGACTGGTGTCTCACCTGGAAGATAACTTGCTCTACAACCCACACCAATTCGGGTTTAGGAGTAAGCGAAGTACGGAAATGGCGATTAACGTCATTACGGAAAAGCTAGCCCAAGCAAAACGGGAAAAGAGTTACGTGGACATTGTTTGTCGGGATGTATCAAAGGCGTTCGATAAGGTGTGGCAACGGGGAATGCAGTACAAGATCTTAAGACTGGGACTAAGCGAAAGCTTAGAAAGAACTCTCTGTGACTATGTCATGGAGAGAGCGGCGTACATCAGTTTAGGGTGCACGGACGGGCCAAAGTTTTCGCTCAATGCGGGCCTCCCGCTAGGGGGGTGCCTGTCTCCCACTCTCTACTTGATTTACACCGCGGATGTCCCAGTCCCTGTAAACCCCACTTGCCTCAACTTACAATTCGCCGATGATTTCACCCAGGTAATCACATGTCCATGGAGGAATGCGCCTATGCAAGGTCGCATGACGGCAGCAGAAATCGAAAACCTGAACACCTACGAGGCCCGGTGGAAAATCCGTACCAACCAGGATAAGTTCAAAGTAGTCCCCATAGGCAGGAGACTACTTGATGACGTCAGGGTGGGGGATAGACGATATCCCTACACCAATGAATGCAACGTACTCGGCATGAAGATCACCTCAACCGGGTACGCAAAGCACGTCCAAGAACGCATCACCAAGGCCACTGCTGCAGTCAAGACTCTGTACAGGTTCAGAAATCTTCGTCAAAGCAACAAAAAGAAGATCTATACTGCACTAGTTAGATCGACGTTGCTTTACCCCGCTTTCGCCCTCTCCTGTGCCTCAAAGACACAGAAGAGGAGACTACAAGTGGTGCAGAATAAATGCGTGTACCTAATCACAGGTACACGCAGAATGGAAAGAAGATCGCAAGAAGAGCTGCACCGGGAGGCGGGGTTAACCCCCATTAACGTTGTCATCGAAGAACGGACAAGGAATATGCTGGAAAAGGTCAATCGTTTATTGGACGAAGATATCGTACAAATGATTGACCGAAACAGAAGAGAAGTATGTCGCGCCAGATTTCCAAGCTCCGCTAGGATTTTAGCTGGCAGAGCAGAAGTACCGTTCTACGCTAGATGAGTCAATTTACCCCAAACCAAGAAAAATACCAATCATGAAACCAACCGATTTCGACAAAATTCACCGATATCGACAAAATTAACCAACTAAGACAAACTACCGAAGAAGGAATCCTACACAAGAAGACAAAAATCACCAAACAAGACTACAGGAAGAAACACCGTACACTAAATACACACACTACAAAATTACGAAGAAACAAAAAGATACTAAATCAAACACAGTAAGTTAATATTAACGACTAACAAAAACAACAGCTAACGCGCATAGCATAAACAAAAATATTAGCAATAAAGACAAATGGCTTGAACGCCAAACTATATGTTATATATATACCTGTATATATATATATATGTATAAAACAACCATAAAAACAACAACGAAACCACAAATCAAATAAATTTGAAAGCGATAGGCCTGATCACCAGGCTCTAGCATCACTTTGCACCCTACCACACTTCTTTCTCTTTTCACCACTGGTCTACTTTCCGCTATCTATTCACACACCCTTTCTATCCCCTCACCTGCATACTCTCACATACACGATTCAATAACAAAAATTTTGCCCATGACTATACCCATATCCCGAAATTTGCTCTTGGTCAATTTGTATATACAAATTTTCTTTTTAGAAAACGAAAAATAATCCAGGAAATAAATAATTCCGAGTAAAAATATAGAGTAATAGAAGATAAATAGCTGAGTGTATTTGCTTGTCCTACCGATTCAGGATGAGCAGTTTAGCGTTCTTTCCACTAGCTGAAGCAGTTTTTAGATTCACTTCATAGTGCTACCAACAGACTGATCTACATATCCCTTCTCTTATTTCTGAAACCTTTCAGCAAAATTTAAATTTGAAGAGTAACCAAAGTACCGTCGAGTTATGTCTGGTAAATCTGGAGCTATCAAGACATAACGGGATGTTGAACTTTGCGCAAAACATTCTTTAATTGGCGGAGAAGAATAAATAGGAAGGCATAATGCAGTTACTCAAATTGCGCTTCCAACAGGTCTAGTAGCTCGCTCTGAACTGCTTCAGACATTTTTTTTAGTTGATTTCCAAATCATTCATTCCTTGTGGGACTCTCGCTTGCCTAGTGGATTAGGCGTAGGACTTCCATGTCTACGCACCCGGTTTGAGTCACAACGTGAACGGACACAAGAAATTTCGAAGCTATTCAGAGCTTGCCACCAATTACCAATTAACGGTGGCCCAAACCTAACAAATGCGTGCAAGGAAGCTCCGTCCATATACGCCATCACACGTAGCCAATCCCAATACGGAGCTCACCAAAGCGATTTATATTTCATTTATATTCCAGACTCCCCTATCATAGAAAGGGCTGCTCTCCCTTTAGACACAAGGATTTCCCATACCAGCTGGTTGGTGCCAAAACCGTCATACTGCTCACCATGCACTTGTCCCCTTCCATAACGAGGACCATCCCCTGGGGTGATCAAGCTTGGCAGCGAATGCTATTCTAATTTTTATGCGAATTTCGACAACATATGAAAGAGGTGTGGCGCAATTAACTATACATTCCGGATTCTTACTTCACACTTTAGTCACTTCCTCTTCAGCAAAAAAAAAGGAAGACAAATTTAAAATATGCTTCTGGGCTACGTCTCGCGAATGAAAATAGCATAAAAACTAGTAAATAATCGTGACTGATAGCCATGTATTTTATGCTCCCAAGTTTACTTTTCCACTCGGTTCCTTTCGCACCGAATACTCCGTTGTAGAAGAGGTACGGCCAAGCTACGGTTGCTCTGCAAGAGTGTGTTTGATCAGCTGAATTATGATCACTCGAGGCTGTAGAGGGAGTCGTATAATTTCATCAACAAATAAGGTGAACTCGGTGAAGTGATCTTCCATGGCGAAAAGTGCAAAGTCAGCGGTTTGGCTTCGTCGATCACTCCTTTGGTGTTTTTTTAACGTTTCGGGCAGGTTCTTTTGAGTTCGTTATTCATACATACGAACACTTTTTCGAAATATTAAGATAAACATGGGGTTGGGGGGTATCAGAAAAAAGTTAAATGCGTGCGTGAGGGAGTACATTTTAATTCATTTTTTACCGATGATTTTAGTCGTCACTGTTGATTTTGCTGTCGGGTGGCAGATTTTTTTTAGTCAAATTAGGAATATAAATGATTAAAGGAAATCGAAAAAAAGAAGTAAAGCAAAGAATAAATAAATACAATAAACTAAAATTAGAATAACGAGGGCATTTCTACCAGAATGTTTGATAAATCTAAAGATGTTGTTAAAGTTCGGGACGAGAGAAAATTCTAAGTTACTTTCCCTTACTACTAAGAAGATACTACTTAAAGTGCGAGTATTATGGAGGGGGGCGCAACTCTCCTGCCCCCCAACCCTTTCCTTATTTGACCCTCAGCCCTTGTTGGGCAATAAAGAAGGGCGCTGTTGGGACGAAAGGTAGCACAAAGATGGTCGCATCCTCGACCTAGTCAGAATATATCTACTTAATCCCTTTGATCGCCCAGGGCTTTCGCCTCCGCTAGTAGGTGCCTGGTCCCTTGCTTCAGAGTTCAATCGGCCTTGCACGTTCACGAGCGATGTGTATACACAAATATACCTACACACAAATCACACAAACCCACTCCTCCAAACATAGCCCCTATTACCGGGTCCTCGAGAGACCACGCTTTCGTCACGCAACGGGGCGTGATTTAAGAGAGTTGCGAGCCCATCCGGTCTCTAGCACCACTACTAGTCTCATCTTTCTCCTGTGCGTGCTATGTTCCTTCCATTTCCTTACCCTAATTTCACCACTTTATAGAATCTGACAGCCGGAGGTGATTATGAATCGTGAACGAAAGAATGAGTAATCCAATGAGGGAAGATGCAAAAGGAGGGGGGAAAGAGAAGCTGTGAAGGGGTACAAGATCGAACCGTATTTAAACCCGTAAGGAAAAGGGTCGGGACAAGGCTCTTAGAACATTTCTTAATCGAGTAAAAAGGCAACCATCGAAGGCATATATTTATTAGTAGTAGTAGTAGTTTAGTTATCATCATTGTTATCATTAGTAGTAAATAGTATTGTTATCATCATTGTTATTATTATTGATAGTAGTAGTATTGTTATTATCCATATTAAATTATCCCTATTATATTAGCACTATTATTACTATTATTATTATCGCTATCATTATTTTTATTACTATTATTATCATTAATACTATTATTATTATCAACCGCCGTGGTCGGCGCGCGTCGAGGCCCTTTGCGTGTTTTATACAGTTTATCAACCCAAGGTTCGGAGGTACCGATACCCTCCAGGGAGAGAATCTCGTATAAAGAACACAGACGCCTGGGAATACCCCAACCACCCTTATGTAGGGAATACCCCCCCTCTTCCATACTTACTGCCCCGGTGCCCAGAATCCCAATTAGCCCCCCTCCCAATCCCCACGTCATGCCCGCCCCCTTTAAATCATCTATCGATGGCGAACGATAGTTTCGATTAGGCTGCGCCGAGCTATGTCGGACTTTCGAGAGAGAGAGAGAGAGAGAGAGAGAGAGAGAGAGAGAGAGAGAGGGAGAAGAAGAAGAAGAAGAAGAAGAAGAAGAAGAAGAAGAAGAAGAAGAAGAAGTGAAAGAGAAAGAGAAAGAGGGAGAGAGAGAGACTTTCCATGATCCAGTAAAATTAGTTTCGCGAGGCGACCACTAGAGAAGGCATGAGCTGAATGGGGAAGGGAAAAGTATAGAGGAGAAATAAATGCAAATAAAAACAATGAAAATCGAGAAGAACAAAGACAATGATTATCCCCTTCTTGTGGGGCAGGGGAGCACGGGTCGCACGAAGCGGTCCCCAGAGCACTGGCGTAGGTGAGAGCTCACCGGGGGATCGAGAATGCGAACTTAATCCTTCCGTTACGGTGTTTACATGAGTCCGGGGCTCAGGGGAGGGGCAAATAATGAGGCGCGAAAGAAAAGGGAGGAAAGAAAATAGAAATGAGAAGAATTGTCGAGAATCTGGGAACCTCACGGGATACGCGACCATAAATTAGGGAACCAGTGATCTAAACGTTAAAAAAATAACATAAAATAACATAATATAAGTAACCCTACACTTTATAACGTAGCATAACACATGAGATAACGCAACATAACTTTATAACATAAAATAACAGCATTTTACGCAACATACTATGTAAAATAACCTAACGTTTGTATCACAAAAGCCACCAGGGATTCCTTGAGGTCGCCCAACAAACCTCCCAACAATCCAACCCCTCGCTACAAACCCATGATACCCAACCTGAAACCCATTTCACCTCGAAAGATAGCATAAATCTCACCAATTAAGTTAAGGGTCTCAATAGACAAATTGGAAGCCCGGGATGCCTATATTTGTTGTTCCAATTCACTCCTGGGAGGGTTTGCCATTTACCCTCCCTCCTCCTTAATTAGAGTTGAAGAGGCTCGTTATTGCGGTTATTCTTTCCCATTTTTATTATTCCTGTATTAAAGTGGGCGGTCATGGGCGTCATCTAAAGGGGGTGGGGACGCCTCCATCCGTGGCCACCGACCGAGAACGAAGCCACTTCCTCCAAAGGAATCCCAACCCCGATTTGCGTTCCTTCATTCGTACTTGATTACCTTTTGAGTTGTGACCCCCACCCCCACCTCTCTACTCTCTCTTGGATACACACAAAAATTAACGTGGGTCTAAGAATGAAGATTTCGCTTAAGAAAAAGAATAACTGATTCATTGCCTGAATAAGAACTTGTTAAATAAAGGGAAAAGCGTTTGAAATCATAAGGGGGCAGGGGGTCTTGGGTTTTTTAAAGAAATTTATATAGGGTTCTGTCCGGGTGTATTAATATCGCTGAAGAACTTAATAATTCCCTTTGAATGGTGATTAAAGTAAAGTGAGGTTGAGCCATGGTAGAAGGACGTCCTCAACCTTTCTCAAAACAGTAGCCGCATGAGCGAAACAGGAGCTGCCCCATAAATCAAGAGCGGAGCACGACTTCTCCGTGTGAATGAACCGCGCGCTACCCTCAAGCGCTGCATTGAGGATTCCCGTGACCAATCAGCTGCCTCGTATGGTAGGAAGGTGCTGGGGATGAGTGCAGTGGCTAAGGAGAAAGTCCGCGCTTGGCTACGCAGTCCAGGGCGGGTGCAGTGAACTTGGAGGAGACGAGACGCATTCATGCAGTCCCTCAAACGTGTGTTGGTTGTGTTGACGGTCGGATGTGACATTGACCTTGCCTTCTCGGGCATCGTTCAAGAACGCTGCTGGTCCCTTTCTGACTCAGCAGCATGTGTTGCCCCGAGACCTTCCAAAAGACGGGAGATAATAAAATAATCCGATAAGACTTGGTTTAATTTCCGTTTAATAAACATAAATTTTAAAAATAATTCCTCGACTTTATGGAAGATATGTCTGTAGAAACGAGCGAGTTTTGGGGAAGCAGAGATTTGAGTCCTCAGTACTATAATTTGGGAGACTTCAACTATATCAGTGATAATGAGCCTTCTTCATACCCGCCTCCGGCCATTATCAGCAATGGTGTCGAGTGTACTAGTGTCCAATCCGGTGACTCGATCCTCGAGTGTGTGGAAACAGCGGGTAGTGATGGATACCATAGCTCTACTCCTGACCTCGCGACTGAATTCTCGCCCTCTCAGGAGGTCAGTCGTGAGAGGTCTAAGACTGACTCCCTTAATGACGCTTACCCTAATTTAGAGTATTACCAGGCAGCATACCCACCGTCCATGCCAACGGTACCCTGCTCTACTGCATACCTATGCCCCTCGCCATGGGCCAATACTCCCACATCCGTCTCTTCTGCCGCCCCCTGCCCTGGTAATAAGCCAGATTGCGAGGAGCAATCGCAACAACCACAGCAACACCACTTCATTCCCCCGGAGGTTCCTCCGTCACTCGTGACGCAGAGCAGACCTCTTCGAATTCGACGAAGACCTCCCAAAGTGGTGGGCAATGAGGTTCTTCGAAAGCGTCGCCTGGCGGCAAACGCCCGCGAGAGAAGACGCATGAACGGCCTGAACGATGCCTTCGAACGTCTTCGGGAGGTCGTCCCTGCCCTCGGAAATGACAGGAAGCTGTCCAAATTTGAGACTCTGCAGATGGCGCAGACGTATATTTCAGCCCTTAGTGAGCTTATCAAGAGGGCAGATAGTTATGGAAGACAACCTCCCACGTCTCGATCTTGAAAATGAGCGAAATGTTTCGTCAGCATCTCTCCCCTCTCCTTTTTAGGATTGCTTAGCTCATACAAGAATTCCGATGATGGCAGGTACATGGTCGTGACCAGTTGAAATCCGGGGTATGTAACTGCGAGGCAATTACTGACCCGGTAAAGCACCGACTCTACATATTTCCCCTACCCAGTAAAATGGCTGGAATAAGCATCTAGCGTCCCGGTTTTAGAATCAATAATTTACATTGACATATGACACACAAAAACATGTGGATTACGAGCGGATATAAACGAGATTGAACTTTTCCCATACCCGATTTTTATTCCCAGTTTGTACCTGAACTCACCCAGTGATTCGTTTTACCAAATGAAGTTGATATGCGTGACTCAAAGTGCTGCAGTCACAAAATTTCTTAACTTACATCCACACCACTTCGTGATAATTCTACCGATTAAAAAAAATTGGATTTTCCCGTGCGATATAAATGCCTTGAATTTCATTTAACGATGCAATTTCGTGAATTAACCAACTGTTATGGTGCTTCAAAGGTGTTTTCAAATTGAGATAACCTTATCAATTCTTTTATATAAAATGTTAGTTTAATTAAAAGTGATTCGTTTTAAGCGAGAGACTTTTCACTCAAATATATTTGTTTTTGACCAAATAAATCGAAATACTAAAGATTCTTAACAGAAATCAGAGACAAAAATCACAATTAATAGTTTCTTTTGTTTTAGGCGAGCTTATATTTTTGTAAAATACTTGAATTTAGTCTCATTAGTAACTTATTTGTTGTTTTTTATCCTATTGAGATTTTAATATACGAGGTGTACATTAAATATGGAACTTAAATGAAAGTTGTACAAATGCATAGTGGTTTTTTTCTAGTAAATTCGATAATTCAAACATAAATCATTTAGAGCCAAACTTGTTTTCCGCATGATTATATATGTAATTTGGGGAACGGGGTCATTTTTTTTACATTTTAAATAATTTCATTGAGGTCCAATATTAAATGAAAACCCTTTATTTAAAAAAAGTTTTTTTTATTCATTCTTAATTTGATTAATAAATACCTTTATCTGATTTTGTGAGTAACTAAACATTTTTAAATTAATTGAAATGATTACCAAACTGACTTAGTGATGAGTAATAGTATTCAATGGAGAAGGATAAAAAAATAGAAGAAGAAATTATTAAAAAGAAAGGATAACAATACTAAAATAAATCGGGACCCAGAATGTTGCCTTTAGAGATCCCGTCATTTTTCTCAGAATTACCGAGTAAAAGGCACTTTGAAGCTTTTAGAACAAGTAAATTGTTATTACTAAAAGGTGAATGTACAAAAAGGGTTCGCCGACTCATACGTACACGATAAATATACATGTAAAACTTCCATAGTGACTCTTGTTTTTCGATTTCATATATTTTCTCAAGGTATGCTTATATAAGCCGTTCCACAGGCTAGGGGCATGTCACACCCTCGCTATCTGAGCCGAGAATTCCATTCGCTGGACATCTTGGTCTTGGTCGTGTGACGGGTTTCTATAACAACGTAAGGTTTCTTAACTCCTATCATAAAAACAACAAAATGCACCTTGTGACTGAAATAAACACACACATACACACACACACCTATATATATATATATATATATATATATATATATATATATATATATATACACAGGGTGTTTCAAATTATATGTTCGAATTTGGCGTATGGGTAGAAGTGGTCAAAATAAGCAATCTTTCTTCTATGAACATGTGTCAGCAAATGCATCGTTAAGGAGATATTTAAAGTTTAAATCTAACAAAAGTGGGCCAAATAAAAAAAACTTAGAAAATAAGTTTATTTCTTGATAACTATTTATAACTTTTACCATGTTGATCACTTAGAGTTCTATTGGAGTGTAAACCAGCCAAATTAAATATTTAATTGTATTGATCACTTTCATGAGAGACATTTGTTGGGCTGACTAAGCTTGTCGAGATCAGCAGACCCTAAATAAAATTGCAATTATGAATTAGATATGAAGAAAATTTAATATATTTAAGCCAAAAAAACAAGAACATGCAAATAAAATAACACTATTAGAAGACAACTTTATAAAAATATTAATTAAATTGTTATTGAGCTGCAATTAGCCGGCAGAAAGGATGAAGAGTCCCTTTTCCTTCTCTCCCATAACCTGATTCAACGAGTAAAGAAAACCAAACCCGAAAAATAAGTAGCGAAGATAACATGGTCCCAGGTCATCTGGCGTTTGTGATTTTTAAAACCGTTTTTTTTTAACCCTGATCATAAATTATAAAGAAGTAATTAGGCTGTGGTTGGTTTTGAGTACGTGTGTGTGTGTGCGGCTAGGTGATCATTAGGCCATGAACGCATTCATCAACTTGCTTTGACTTCTTAAGCTGGCGGCCTCGTTCTGTGCTTTAAAGCTGCACATAAACCCCGAATAATTAATTATGGAATCGAAGATGGGGCGTACCGGAAGCCTTGGCCTTTGAAATTAACATTTTCCTGTGTTTTGAAGCAGCTGTTGTTAAATTTAACTTGCTCCATCGTACGAATTTCGTCTTCAGATTGGTTTGGAATTCAAATATTACGATTAGGATGCCTTAGGATGACTTAGGAAAGGGCGTAAATACGTGGGATTGAAAAAATAACGCACAGAACAGCGGCAGAAGTTCATTTTGACACAAGAAAAGATTCTCAACAATTTTTCGTAAATTGGAGAAGTTAGGGCGTTCTCCTGGTGGCTGCCACCCAAAGCACAGGCACCTAAAAATATGTGTGAAAAGAACATAGCTCGAGGGGCTAAGAAACAATGCTACTTAAGACCCTAAGGAATTAAAAGGTCCGCAACTCTCCCATTCTCTTTCTCCGTTCCGAGACAAAGGCAGAGAAATATGTGTTTACGTTCCTTCATGGCTCCAACTAACGCAGTCTCGACCCTTTCCAACTTCAACGCCAGCAGTTCCCTGCCTTACAGGCCCCAATACGCGCAGGCCTATCTTCGAGCATATATCTTCCACGCACTCTCATTTCCTCCATCTTCACCGCTTTCTTTGCAGATCTATCCTCACACACTTTCTGGCGTAGATGCACAAGTTGGTTTTCGCTTTAAATAAATACAAATATTTTTATCACATTTGACAAATAACTTTGTTCTTTCAACCATAAATTAAAAGGAATACAGTAATAATGGCACAAAGAAGGGTAGCTATTACACAGGTCGAGGTTTCTGGCCCACCATTGTTCTATACAAGGTGGCCCAAAGGATTCGCTACCATTTACAACCTTAGTTCTATGCAGGGTGGCTCAAAGGTTACAGTACTATTTACAACCGTAGTTCTATATAGGGTGGCCCATAAGATTCGCTACCATTTACAACCGTAGTTCTATAAAGCGTGGCTCAAAGGATTCGCTGCCATTTACAACCATAGTTACAGAGTGGAAGAAATGAATACTCGCGCTGTCAAATAAAGACACCTTCACTTTGGGGCAGAGGAAGCGGACAGTCAGATAAGAAATCAAATGAACATTTAAGAACTGAATAATTTGTTTATTAAATGAGATGCCTACATACAAATTAAGGATAATCATTTAAGTAGTATTAAATTGTTAGTTTTATTATTATTTTCAATTATTAAGCGAGGTGTTGTGACTTTCCCAATGGTAGCGCGATGGTAGAACCACCTTGTAGAAAAAATATTGACAGAACCAAACAAGTATAGTGATAAAGACTGTGATTTCGTTATTGTAATAAGGCTGCATGGTACCAATCAAAGTGACCCTGAGATTATTATGACAAAATATTAAAGCGTTACTTGGATTTTTATACTATAATTTTATAGCAACCCTTGGATTATTATTACAAAATAATTTAAAAAATCCTTGGATTATTATTACAAAATAATTTAAAAAATCCTTGGATTATTATTACAAAATAATTTAAAAAATCCTTGGATTATTATTACAAAATAATTTAAAAAATCCTTGGATTATTATTACAAAATAATTTAAAAAATCCTTGGATTATTATTACAAAATAATTAAAACGATCCTTGGATTATTATTACAAAATAATTAAACGATCCTTGGATTATTATAACAAATAATAAAACGAACCTTGGATTATTATAACTAAATAATTAAACGACCCTTGGATTATTATAACAAAATATTTAAAGCGACCCTTGTATTATTATTGCAAAGTAAAAGGAATCTTGGATTATTATTACAAAATATTTAAAGCAACCTTTGGATTATTATAACAAAATATTTAAAGCGACCCTTGGATTATTATAACAAAATAAAACGAATCTTGGATTATTATTACAAAATATTTAAAGCGACCATTGGATTATTATAACAAAATCAAACGAATCTTGGATTATTATTACAAAATATTTAAAGCGACCCTTGGATTATTATAACAAAATAAAACGAATCTTGGCTTATTATTACAAAATATTTAAAGCGACCCTTGGATTATTATAACAAAATAAAACGAATCTTGGATTATTATTACAAAATATTTAAAGCGACCCTTGGATTATTATAACAAAATAAAACGAATCTTGGATTATTATTACAAAATATTTAAAGCGCCCCTTGGATTATTATAACAAGATAATTAAAGATACTCTTAGATTATTATAATAAAATAACTAAAACACCCCTTGGAATTTTATAACAAAATAATTAAAGCGTCTCTTGGATTATATAACAAAAAATTAAAACTACCCTTGAAGTATCATGGGTAAATTTAAAGCGTTCTGACATCGTTAACAGAAGATGCTCGTCTGGAAGGTACATACATCTAAAATTATTTATATAAGGTCATTCGATATAAGTTCGAGCCGCTTTAGAAATATTTTAAAGTAAATTGAATTGTTTATGTAAATTTAATCATTTATGTAAATTTTATGTTAATTGAATCATTTATATAGCTACCATTTTGTTTTATAACCTTTTATCATCGTAATACTAATTTACGATGCGAGAGAAAACTTTGGTTTGGTTTTTATGAAAGTAATTAAATGATGTTTTCCGGCGTCTAAAAATGCTGAAAGTGTGGACGTGCCAATATATATATTATGTATGTATTTGGTATAAGTTGTAGCAAAAATTGGTAACTATATAATTTTTTTGGCCAAAATGTCACGTATTTTTCGGATGACCTATTAGAAGGCTAAACAGAAGCAAAGTTCCTGAAAATTATTTAGTAAAATCACTTGCGAACATACGTTAGGTAACGAAAGTTCTCAAGAAACCTATCAGACTTTTGCTATATAATTTTAAGCAGACCCCTTCATACCCTTGGCCTTGTTAGCGATTGTCATTCTAATCATTATGCAAATTTCATTATCCGGTTGGAGAAGACTGTTTACAATTGGAAAGGGCCAGTTGTCGAAATTCACTAACAAAAGTGAAGAATCTCCAGTAAAGACTTGAAGAAGACCGCAAACTCCACCATTATCCTAGGAATTAAGGGGACAGAGCTGTTTGCCACGGTCAGAAGATTGTTTTTTTTTTATATAGAGTAAAATTTGGTAACAATTAATTGAAGATTAATCGTTGATCAGAGAGATAGAGAGGAAATCTATCTTCAAAGAAAGATGTAGTTTTGTCTTCCTAAAGGAGAAAATAGGGAGTTCATTTAAGCTAACTTGAATAAATAGTTAAGAAAAAAGAAGAGGTACTGATAAAAGGTGACAGGAAAGGCAGTTAAGATATTCGATTTATAAGAATTACAATGCATATAGAGGTTGTCTGTCCTTCCACAATGATTAATTGAGTAGGAGTGAAAATATTTGCCAAGGAGAAAATATATTTGCCCCCGGGGTGTCAAGAGAAGTTATGGGGTTGGGGGAAACTTGAGAACCACTTTCCAACTAATCAAATTACCCTATGCAATGTCATATGGTTCCAGAGTAGAAAGAAAGTAACTGTTTAAGAATAACGTTTAAGGTGCACGGGATTTCTCCAACCGACCCAATCAAAATATTGATCTTTAATTATCATTTAGACGCTCTCTAGATAATTTATAGTTTTTATTAACTTTTATGCAACTAACTAGGTGTAGGATCAATATCAAAAGCTCATATAGTCTTAATCCAAAGTTGGTTAGTCTGTTTTTATCTCTCAATCGCCGAGGTTCTTGTTTTCAAAGCTAGGCTAGGCTATGGGAGATACATAGTTTAGGCTCTGGTGTTCTTACGATCCTTTTTTCTGAACGTAGGACTTTGTTAAATACGCTTTAAAATTCCAGTATTCTGAGTTAACGAAATAAGCTATATAAATATGATTATTTTTATAACAACTTAATTATTCAGGTTCAGTTTATTATATGTTTTTATTATTCTGTTTTTCTCACTTTTCCCCCCTTTTGACATTTTCTTGAGACCAGTCTCAACTATTTATATTGAAAATAGATTAAATTGAAATTTGCGATCATGCAACCGTTTATTATGGTGCACACTCTTTGTCGCCCTTTTCACTCCTCCTATCCCCTTGTTCTTTAATATTTATAAACCTTCTCTCTTTGTCTGTGTGATCTCTTCAACCTCTCCTGACTGTAAAATTGACTCGTTGACTGCAGCAGTTTCTGCCTATTCGTCAAATGTATTATGTATTTGAGTTAATGATGTTTATACAGCCGATGTTAAATGAAAGCCATCAATGGTCTAATGGTGGTTGGAAAGGTTTTTGGTCGCGATAACCTCAACAAAGTTGTCGGCTCACGAGATTTCTCCCCATTAATTTGTTCAAATCTCGATAGAGAAGTTGAATGACTTGTTTAGATCAGTGGTCTTCAACCATTTTACTACCATTTTCCCCTCTAGGAATTGGCCCTTCTCCCTACCCCTAGGTTCAAAATAGCATTCCTAAACTTCTCAATATTAGCCCATTCTCTCGTTAAACAGAGAAATTCCTGTTTTACCCCAACGGAACCCCCCCATCCTCTGGAAATTACCGACGCACCCTAGCCCTTCCCCCCAGGTTAAGAAATATCAGTTTAAATTGAAGAAAAAATGCATACTCCTGCAGTCTAATAAAGACACCCTCAGTTTGGGGCAAAGGAATAAATTTCCTGACAGTCAGACGAGAAATCAAATGAATATAAAAAAAAAAAAGGATCCAACAAATTTAATGCGGAACAGAATATGAATCCGAAACATTTAACGGAGAGTACTGGGTAGGGACATTTGAGGCTTTCATTAATGGAGTTCGCAAGACGGATCACAAGCCCAGAAAAATATGTGGCACCTTTAGTTCTAGACCTCAATAAAGGAAAACTAAGATTAACGCCATAAGTTAAGTGGTCGGAGGAGATCTGCCTCGTTGTTTTAGAGTCAGTGATCATTAATCATTCGTAAAAAATAAAATACTTGATATAAAAGAATAACAAACAAGAACTAAAAGAAAAACTACCTAATAAAGGTGGACATAAAACAATCTTTGATGGCATGAATGGTGCAGAGCTTTAAAGTGAGATGCACAGTCAATATAAAAGAAAACGTAGGACAGGGATACAAAATGAGAAAATGGAGTTAAAAGGTGAAAAGGAAATGAATTTGTAGCGCTGATTCTATCACCGATTCGCACGGTCGGATAATGGTATTTTGTACTCGATTTCTAATACATTTTCCTAAAGAGTTTGTACTCAATTTCTAGTATCTTTTACTTAAGCAAAAATGGTAGTTATTTTTTCGTTTGGGTTAAAAGTCAGTCGCAGTTTCATTGGATTAACGGAGTCTTTAAGTTTGTACTTGGAGTTTGAACCAAATATCTAGTACTCGATTCCAAGTACCTATTCCTTGAAGTTAGGCTCAATTTATTATAATCGATTCTCTAAACCTATTCCTCGAAGTTTGAACTCAATATCTAGTATTCGATTCTCAGTATATATTTCGTGAAGTTTCGATTCCTAGTACTCGATTCGCAGTACCTATTACTTGAAGATCACCTCAATTTCGAGAAATCGATATCCCTCAACCTATTCCTTGATTTTTGAACCCAATATCTAGTACTCGATTCCCAGTACATATTTCTTAAACTTTCAACTCCTAGTACTAGATTCACAGTACCTATTGTTTGAAGTTCCAACTCCTAGTACTCCATTTCAAGTACCTATCGTTTGAAGTTTCTATTCAATTTCTAGTAATCGATTCCCAGTTCCTATTCCTTGAAGTTCGGCTCAATTTATAGAAATCGATTCCCTCAAACTATTCCTTGAACTTTAAACCAATATCTAGTACTCGATTCCTAGTACATATTTCTTAAAGTTTCGACTCTTAGTACTCGATTCCAAGTACCTATTCCTTGAAGTTTCTATTCTATTTCTAGTACTGGATTTCCAATACATATTTCTTGAAATTTCGACTCCTAGTACTTGATTCCCAGTACCTATTCCTTGAAGTTTCTATTCTATTTCTAGTACTCGATTCATTGTACATATTTCTTGAAGTTTTGACTCTTAATACTCGATCGCCAGTACCTATTCCTTAAAGTTTCTATTCAATTTCTAGTACTCGATTCTCAGTACTCGATTTCCAGTACCTATACCTTCAAGTTCGCCTAAATTTCTAGAAATCGATTCCCTCAACCTATTCCTTGAAGTTTAAACCAATATCGAGTACTCGATTCCAAGTACTAACTCCTTGAAGTTTGGAGATATGCATTCTCGACTCAAGATATAAGGTTGATATTTTGCAGATCTTTGATTTTTGTTCAATATTATTTTTTATTCTATTTCTTCTTATTATGATTTTTCTACTTTAAGAAACAATTTCTCCTTGTTTTTCATGTTTTATTGTCGCTATCTTCTTTTCCTTTTTTTTCAGGTTTCATTTTTAATCATATTTCTTTCTCCTTTCCTCCCCGTCGTTTTCCTGACCTAATCAATTCTATTTTTCCTCCAATACTTAGCACGCATAGTCTAAAGACGTTCATATAATAGTCAGTTAGATGTCTACATGTATGTGTGATTTTGTGTATGTGTGTGTTTCTTCCCGGGTTGCGAATTAAAATGTCCGCCGTCACAACACAAGAATAATTTGAGGTATTATTATCAGTCTCTTATTTCTTTATAGCTGTTCTTTCTACGGGGTGTCCCTAAATCTGGACACATAAGCAAAATGCATATTTTCAATAAAAAACAATTAAACTACATTTTATTTAATTGAAAATCCTAATAAATAACATCTTCAAGAATGTAATTTGCCCCATTTGTATTGCAAAGTTCGATACGCTTAGCGGGATTTGGCGGGATTTGAGCACATTCATTTATGAAGCGAGGAGACCATTGTGATATTTCCGATGTGTCCATATTTTAGGCACACCCTGTATTTAAAACAAATTGTCCTCTTTCTGTACCTTACCCATGTTTTTTTTACACTGTAATAAGGCCATACATCTTTTTCTACCCAATGCCTCAGTGAAAACTACTAACTAAATCTGTCAGTGGTACCAACAGACGAATGTCAATACATCTGAGCACGTAAGATGGCTGAAGCGATTTGGACGTCCTTTTTATCCAAGCGTTCATGAGAGAAACGCCAAGATTTTATTGAATGACTTCCAAATCTAAGAACCAATTAATACAAGTTGTAGTTATTTCTGTTTTTTCGTTGTTTACTTGTACAATAATTTAATGGAATTGTTTTCGTTATTCAAAAATACTAAAAGTATCTTTTACTTAAGCAAAAATGGTAGTTATTTTTTCGTTTGGGTTAAAAGTCAGTCGCAGTTTTATTGGATTAACGGAGTCTTTAAGTTTGTACTTTTAAGTCATTACTTTCTTAATGTGTTTATTCTTTATACGACCTTGTTTTATCAGCATTTTAAATCGCCCTCGTAAACAGAAATAATTATTCCTTTTTTTTCTCCTCTTATTCTTCGCTAAGAGAAAACGCCTTTGTTGGTTAGAGTAGTTACTTTTATATACAGGTTTTCTTATATAATCTACTCCCATATTAAATTAGATAGTAGATGATTTTATTTTCATTTCATTTTCTTACTTTTTATTTTGCTACGTCAAGCTGTCAAAGAATAATAAGGTTTTCTTATTTAGTAAGTGTATGTAAACGCACAATTGAGTATTACTGTTAAAGTTATGTCTGAAGCATATTTGTTTATGTACATATTGACAATTGTTATCTATTTCATATATTTATTACTCTATCGATTAAAACTTTTTTTAATCGATTTTTTCGTTAACCTTTTTTTAAGAACTGACAGGATTAAATATTGTGAATTCACGGAATTTTGGCTTCCTTACATGATTATAGGAAGTCTTGAGGGCCCGAGACCGGCAGTTCCTATAAACATAAAACTTTAATAATTTAACATAGGATTGTATACAAGTCTTTGCCTGATAAATAACACTTATTTACGAAAACCAAATATATTATTAATATCGAGTTATAGAAAGTCCATATATGCAGTTCCTCGTCTACGTATAGCGTTAAATAAAGCATCCGAATTTTCGTAACCATAAAGACCACATAGCCTACGCTTAGCGACAAAGAATTTTTTTTCATTAAGGTGAGGGGGGGGGGAGTAAACGACTCACAGTTCCACGACCGACACTAGGGAATGGGGGGAGAAGAGGTTGAGGCCCGCCGGCTTGATCCTGGAGAAATTTCCCACACTTCTGGTCCTTGGCTCAAGTGAACCGACGAAGAAATGCTTGGCAAAGAAGTCCGGAGCAAGGTTTTGTAGTAGGTTTTAGTAACAGAGAGAAAAATGAAAATAATTGAGGTAAAGTTTAGTGAGGAGCCAAGATGAGAAACCTCAGTAGTAATATATGAAAAAGGAATGGGTCTTTTGGGGGAGAGGCCCGGCAGCGAATTAGGTGTTGGAGGCTATCGCGAGATTAGGTTAAGGTTAGATAGACTATGGTATTCAAGGCTCGTACTGTGAGTATATCCTATAGGTTAGGTTAGGTTAGGTTTTGGAGTAAGAAACTGGCCCAAACTTCACGCAGAAAGATTTTTTCTAGCAATTATAGACTCTGTTGAGATTTTAAGTCTTTATTTGTGTCTCCTATTTATCGAGCTTGACATCTTTCATTTCTGTGTGAGCATATTCTGCATCGGCTGATATCGTTCGCGAACTGGATGTTCAGTGTCTTTGGTCTTATTGGTATTTGCTTGTACGCTGTATATATTGAATATAACGTGGGACTCAAACATCCTCCCTGCGGTACTCCGGCTTCCATTTCAAATTCTGATCCTTCTTAGTCTTTTATTACGATTTAAGCTTTTCTTTCCCAAGAGAATTCTATCAAAATTGTTGTTCATTTCGAGTTTTACGATCTTATATTGTAAGCCTCGGATCCAGAAGATATCATTCGAATTTTCCTGCATATAGTGTTACAGAATTGACTTTCCGTAACCATGGGGACCACCGAATAGTTTATGCATAACGTTACAATAAATCAACAAAATTTCCCTTGTCATAGACATCATACTTATTAGAATAAGTGTGTTTATCCACCGGATTAAACATTTATACAATCTTGTATTTAACCTTTTTAATAGATAATCCTAATGGTTGTTAAATACATGTAAAACTAATTAAGTAAAAGGCATTTTTAGCAAGTTTTCTCTTTCCTTCTGCTGCGACACGAGAATCCTGGTCTGATTGAATCTAATAAATTAATGGGAATAAACTGAGACAGTTATTAAATAGATTTGCCTTTGTTATGAAAAGGCCTTCACGGGAAAGAAATAAAAGTCGATTGTTATTGTTCTATTTATCATGTTAAAAAAAATAAGAAAATAGGCGGTAAATAACAATAAGAAAGGTTTTATCAATACGGTGTCCATTATTAAATAGGGGACGCAAAAAATGTAATAATTTGTAAGGTTCTAAGTTAAAAAAGAAAATACTTCTATCATTATAAATAATTGTTTAATTTTATTTGGATTATTTTTATTTATGCTTACATATAAATGGGCAAAATTAGACAGAAATGGTTTGTCAGTTCCATTTAAAATTTGATAGAAATTAACGTCTCGATGCCAATGCAAAACTCGCTCAACGTGAATGTTCAAGGGGTAATGGGTGGTTCCCAACCAATTTTGTCTTATGGCCCCCTTAGAAACTTGATTTTTTTTCTATGCCCCCCTCCCTAAGCATTATTTTTAGTAGATAATATGCAGATTAACTATTTTACACAATAAGCTCTTGTAAGATGAAAAACATTTTTTTACAGATTAAGTAAAATTTTATTATAAAATATTTAAAAAAGGAAATTATATGTATTAATTTTTTAAAAATTAATTTAACTTCAGAAATTAAAATTATCTATTGTCCTAACTATAATGTAGGCTTCAATAGGTTGACTCCTGTGGCTTCTTTTATGGAATCGGTGGCCCTCTAAATCTTAACTTTTTCTTGTAGCCACCTTCAAATGTGCCATGGCTCCCGATTCGGAAATACAAATTTAAAAATGATATGATTTGTAATAGGTAAAAAAAAAACTCACTTAAAACTAATTTTATATACATTCTCTTTTATTACAATATTGTATGAAATATTAAGATCTTGTTGCCATGGTAATCTTCGACTGCAGGGGGGGGGGGGGAAACTCTATGAAAAGAAATTCCTTCAACTCTACTAAGAATTACTCTTTCTTATATGTATTTAAAAAAATTAAAAAAAACAAGAAGAGCTCTGTAAAGAATGTGATGAAGGTGACAGCAGTGAAAATACATAAAAGCTACAGCATGATGAGTCAAAGTTAAGCCTAACATCCCTTGCGGGATCGTTCGATATGGCAACTTTCCGTTTATCGTCCCTGTAACGAATAACAAAAACAAATAGTAACTTTCTCTCTCTTTGTTTATTTGTTTGTTTTCTTTTGGTTAATGACGCAAAAAATAGGAAACGATTTAGTTTTAACAAAGGCACCATAAAGACTTGAATCACAACGAAAAAGGACGCTGGCAAGAAAAGAAAGAAACAATAATAAAAACTGGAGTTGAAGAAAGTTGTTATAATCTCCAAAAGTAGAATGGACCAGATAGTTTCTTCGGAAGAATATTCTAGGATTATTGATGGCCAATCATTTATGAAACTAGTCTCAGGAATAAAGATATCCGAAAAAATGTATCAAAATTACGTAACATTAGCATATAGTTTTTTTTAATTTAACGCGAAAACCAATGAGGGCACTTCTCGTATCAAATGTGTAAAGTAGTGAAGATACACGAAATAAAAATGTGTGGAAGTCAATTAACCGCAGATCCTCCTGCCGGCATTGAAGGCGACTCATCTAGATAGAAACTCTCCACCCCCATCAAAGCATATCATAGGAATTTCCGAAACTAGTCTCGTTCTCAAGTTTATCCGTGGAACTTCTGGAATTAGTTTCAGGAATTAAGTTTGGGGGGACTTCCAAAACTTCAGTCTCGTGAATAAAGTTTTCCCTGCTAACTTCCGATTTTTTTTTTCGTGAATGCAATATTCTGCAAAGAAATTCCGAAAGAAGTTTTCCGGAGGAACGTCCGAGACTAGGCTTGTGAATAAAGTTTTCCAGAGGAACGTCAGAAACTGGTCTCGTGAATATAGTTTGTCGAGGAATGCCCGAAACTAGTCTCGAAAATACAGTTTTCTTAAGGAGCTTCTGAAACTAGTTTCGTGAATAAAGTTTTCCCGAGGAACAGCTTTACTAGTATCGTGAATAGAAATTTCCCAAGTAACTTTCGAAACTATTCTCGTGAATAAAATTTTCCTGAGGAACGACTGAAACAAGTCTCGTGAAATAAGTTTTGTCGAGGAACTTCAGAAACTATTCTCATGAATATAGTTTTCTCAGAGAACTTACGAAACTAGACTAGTCTCGCAAAGTAAGCTTTCCCGAGCAACTTCCGAAATTAGTCTCATGAATAAGGTTTTCCAGAAGAACTTCCCCAAACTAGTCTCGTGAATAAAGTTTTTCCGTGGAACGCCAGAAACAAGTTTCGTGAATAAAGTTTTCTCAAGGAACTTCCGAAACTTTTTTCGTGAATAAGTTTTCCCGAGGAACTTCTGAAACTAGTCTCGTAAATACCCTCACACCGAGGAACGTCCGAAACTTGTCTCGTGCATAAAGTTTTTTCGTTGAACTTCCGAAACTTTTCTCGTGAACAAATCATTACAGAGTAACTTTCAAAACTAGTCTAGTGAATAGTTTTCTCGAGGAACGTCCGAAACTAGTCTCGTGAATAAAGTTTTCCCTGGTAACTTCCGAAATTAGTCACGTGAATAAAGTTTTCACGGAGAACTTTTTAAACTAGTTTCGTGAATAAAATTTTTCGAAGGAAATACGTCTCATTTTCTCTTTTAGAACCTCAGAGAGACAAAAGGACAAACTCAGAGATGACACTTCTCCGAGGTGATTTGAGCTTTGCTCAGGAAAAATAGAAAAGAAGTAGAATCCAACAAGACATGGTCACTTGGTGATTGAAAAGGAGGTAAAGAGCAAATACAAGAAGTAAAATAATCAGAAAATAGGTATAATAAAAGTAAAACCCGGATGAGATAGAAACTGCTAGAAAATACCTCGCCAACTTTAAATATTCGCGTTGAGAGGGAGTTATTTGAAGCGTCCAGGAGCATGCACCTACAAAAAGAAAACGAACTCAAAATTGGGGGGAAGTTGATGCCCTCCCGGATTGGTATTAATTTCTTCTTGAAAGTTTAGAAGGAACCTTATGTTTTGGGTTGACGGGGCGCGATTGCAGTTTAAGTTATCCTTGCTCTTTTTAACAGGGTCTCCTCTTCTTCATCCTCTTCCTTTTTAGCCAGTTTATGATCTTCAACCGTTTGAATAGGGACGGTGACTCTGAAGAGTTTAAAGAAGATTATGTCACGGTAATATTCCATAAAGGGAGATAAAAGTGTCCCTATTGACTATCGTCCTATTAGTTTAACTTCAATTATCACAAATAGACACAATTTAACTTTTTCATTGCATTAAAGATGAAGTTTACATTTGATATGCCTATTTCTGCTGCATTTTCATTTTAGTGTATCACCACGTATCATTTTTTCATAAGGCCTCTTACTATTTTCATCTCATACTGTAGTTATATATATATATATATATATATATATATATATATATATATATATATATATATATATATATATATATATATATATATATAACGTAGGAATGTAGATATTGTGCCTGATGGTGATTTATTGCAGAAATTCAACTTTTCTTGGTGGAAGGAATACAAAGATAAGTATACAATAGAGCAAACATGATACATCATCATACAGGCCTCATAAAAATATGCATTGGCACAAATTAAAACATTTGAAACAAAACAAAATACATAGTTGCCTTACAACCGTGGAACTTTAAAAACTACTCTCGTGAATGAAGTTTACCCAATCAACTTTCGAAACTATTCTCTTGAATAAATTTTTCTCGAGGAACGTCCGAAAATAGTCTCTTAATTAAATTTTTCCCGAGGTACTTCTAAAAATAGTCTCGTGAATAAAGTTTTCCCGAGGAATTTCAGAAACTTGTCTCGCGAATAAAGTTGGAGATCCACTTTAGGTTTGTCTCTGTCATATATCCAGCAGCAATATGCATCCATTGCTCCGTTCCAGAAACCCTTGAATTAGACCAGACACTGATCCCAGGTTCACCTCAAAAACGTCCAGATGTGGATGAAGCAATGAACTTTGACACGCAACCTACATCCCATAGTATCATTAAGATGTTAGTAGTGTTTTAAGGTCATTTTTTAAATTCTGGAACCTCTTGTTTCCCTCACAACTTTCCCAAAGCCACCCGAATAAGTTCCGAGCTTCCAACTCCAGGTCATCTGGACGCGTGCTGAAGGTTTTGATTCTTTATGAGTTCTTCGATCGATGGACCGATGAAGCGGTCTTCCTTCAGCTTTGCCTGCTCATCTTCATAAATTTACTTACGACCTCAAGCGGAGGAAGTCCCCACTCAGGAATAAAATACATCTTGTAAAACTCCTACAAAATCTTTAGTTACTGTAGTGAATAGGTTGGTTCGTAGGTCGCCGGTTGGACGGTAACCATTTTACTTATCAATGAATTTTTGAAAGTTTTGAAGGTCGTAATGTCATATGGTCATAATGTCATAAGTCAGAATAATTGAGAGCACGCGACTTAGGTATGTTGACCTTGTTGATTCTAATACATCTTGTTCAATCGGAAAAATAAGGTTAGCCATTCGTCATTGAGTTAAGCCTTTATAGGTAATCCCGTTTTTGTTTTGTTTAAAATCCCGTTTTTGTTTTTGTTTGTAAGCCCGTTTTAGTTTTGTTTGTAAGCCAGTTTTTGTTTTTGTTTGTAAGCCCGTTTTGTTTTTGTTTCTAATCCCTTTTTGTTTTTGTTTATAATCCCTTTTTGTTTTGTTTCTAAACCCGTTTTTGTTTGTAAGCCCATTTTTTGGGGGGGTTGTAAGCCCATTTTTGTTTTGGTTTCTAAAACAGTTTTTGTTAGTAATCCCGTTTTTTATTTGTAAGCCTATTTTTGTTTTTGTTTATAAGCCCGTTTTTTTTTGTAAGCCCGTTTTTTTTTTTGTACAGCCGTTTTTTTTTGGTTGTAATCCCTTTTTGTTTTTGTTTGTAAGCCCGTTTATGTTTTTGTTTGTAAGTCCGGTTGTTTTTTTTGTAAGCCCGTTTTTGTTTTGTTTTTAATCCCGTTTTTATTTTTGTTTGTAAGCCCTTTTTTTGTAAGCCCGTTTTTGTTTTGGTTTGTAAGCCCTTTTTTGTTTGTAATCCCGTTTTTTTTATTTGTAAGCCTATTTTTGTTTTTGTTTATAATCCCGTTTATGTTTTTGTTTGTAAGTCCGTGTTTGTTTGTAATTCCGTTTTTGTTTCGTTTGTAATCCCGTTTTTGTTTCGTTTGTAATCCCGTTTTTGTTTTGTTTGTAATCCCGTTTTTATTTTTATTTGTAAGCCCGTTTTTTTGTTTGTAAGCCCGTTTTTGTTTTGGTTTGTAAAACATTTTTTGTTTGTAATCCGGTTTTTTTTATTTGTAAGCCCATTTTTGTTTTTGTAGGTAAGCCCGTTTTTTGTAAGCCCGTTTTGTTTCTGTTTGTAAGCCCGTTTTTGTTTTGTTTGCAATCCCGTTTTTGTTTTGTTTGCAATCCCGTTTTTGTTTTTGGCTGTAATCCCTTTTTTGTTTTTGTTTGTAAGCCCGTTTTTGTTTTTGTTTGTAAGCCCGTTTTTGTTTTTGGTTGTAAGCCTGTGTTTGTTTTTGTTTGTAAGTCCGTTTTTGTTTTTGTTTGTAATTCCGTTTTTGTTTTGTTTGTAATCCCGTTTTTGTTTTGTTTGTAATCCCGTTTTTGTTTTGTTTGTAATCCCGTTTTTATTTTTGTTTGTAAGCCCGTTTTTTTTGTAAGCCCGTTTTGGTTTTGGTTTGTAAGCCCGTTTTTGTTTGTAATCTCGTTTTTTTATTTGTAAGCCCGTTTTTTTTTTGTAAGCCCGTTTTTTTTGTAAGCCCGTTTTTTTGTAAGCCCGTTTTTGTTTTTGTTTGTTACCCCGTTTTTGTTTTGTTTGTAAGCCCGTTTTTGTTTTTGTTTGTAATCCCTTTTTTGTTTTGTTTGTAAGTCCGTTTTTGTTTTTGTTTGTAATCCCGTTTTTGTTTTTGTTTGTAATCCCGTTTTTGTTTTGGTTTGTAATCCCGTTTTTGTTTTGGTTTGTAATGCCGTTTTTGTTTTGGTTTGTAAGCCTGTTTTGTTTTTGTTTGTAAGCCCGTTTTGTTTGCAAAACAAGTTTTGAAATAGGAAATATGTTTCATCAGTGCAGTGTATAAATTAGATTGAAGCATATGTATGTACTATATATTATATCATGTATTCTACCAATGTAAAATATCAAAGTACAATTCCCCATGTTATCACAGGCTAGGGAAATATTATAATATATACGTACTGTGAGGGAATCCCCACGTGGAAGGTCTTTAGCAGAAAGGAACTCCCGCTAACCCCCAACTCCGGGGAGAGCCTCGGACATAAATAACGCTCGACTTCCCGGAAGACACACAGAGTTGAGAAGTCTCGCCCAGCCCCCAGAAGATTCCCCATGGTTCCAAGTCAAGTGCTAGCAACAAAGCAAAGTGACAGCTGGACTATTTTGTGTATTTGGAATTAGCCCCAGTCAGGAGGTAATTCCACTGAACGATCGCCCACGAGTGATTTTCCTGACTTCTCTCATCAACTCCTGTCGAAGCCCTCCTCATTTCGGATAGCTGAAATACTCTTACCTGGACCGGAAGTCCCCCCCCCTTGTTTTGGGAGAACCGTCATCACTCCAACCTCCCGCTCAGAAGTGCCAAACGGCCTCACCTCGCGTGCAGAAGACATCCGTAAGCCAACCCCTCTCCCCCCTTCAGTAACCCAATTTAGTTACCCCCCACCCATTTGAATAGTCTCCTCCTTGAATACCTTAAGTTCTAAATTCATAGCATGATTTATAACTACAATTTCCCCTTTCATTTACTGATGTGATTTTGCCCGTTAAATCTCTGAGGTAATTTTACCCATCAATTCTCTCACTATTTTTGAGTAAATAAAATCACATTTTTGTAAATGCCTCTTTAAATAACCTTGAGCTTTGCCATTGTCCATAATTTACCTGACCTCGTTGCACTCTCTCGCTACTCAGCCCGTCTAAACTCGTGGTTTTCCGTCCCTTTTGTCGGTTCGCTTTCAAATTATTGGTCCCTCTCTCATAGATATAATATGGTATTAATATAATGTAATGTCATACCACGACGCGTACATATAGTTGCTTTCACTCCAATTATATCTAGATACACGGGTATGTAAGGATGTATGTTACATGTACGCATGTGTCGAAATTTATGGATTGGTTTCAAGATACACCTCAAAAGATGTTAAAGAAAGAACTTTACTCTTCTTGGGATGTCTTTATAAACATGGCTTCCTGAACCTACTAATTCATTCCGTCTTCTTTCCTGGTTCCGTTTTATTCACTCGTCCACACCAAAACAAATTGCCATTTTGAATTTTCCTTAATAAGTCTTCGTCCTCTGTATTGCCTTCCCCCCCTGCATGTATCCCTTCCATTACCTAAGTTATCCTAACAATTACTACAAACAAAATAGTCACAGTTAAAGCATCTCTGCATAACGTGATCAGATTACATTTATTTTTAAATGCAATTTACATTAAAATACAGAAAGCTGCTCCCCGCAAAACTGCTCTCTTTTTTACATTCTTCGGAGAAAATTTCCCCCGAGCGAGGATCATCAAAGCTCATCTAAAGTTCAAATTTAAAGAAGCCCATCTGCTCTCTTTCAAAATAGAGAAAATTGTGAGCAGTGGCGGGGGTCATGCATATTAAAAGAGGCTTTCTCTACCTTACACTGGTGACTTGATGAAAATTTTATTTGCGGTTGCCGCTGTGGTAAGAAAATCACCGGCAAAATTGGAGACGGGGGGAGAGGGAGGATAATTAAAGTGGAGAGGGGGGAGCGTCTAAATACCACCTGAATTGTTAAAACCCATAACGCTTACAGCCTTTCTCAACTCTTCGTCTGGTAATAAAAATATAATAATAATTTTTACTGGAGTGTATGAATTTGTTAAAAAGATGTGGGAATAAAATTATTGCTTCTAATCCCTCTAAGAATCATGATGTGGCAGGGGTTGTTTAACTACTATTGAACATGGCGATGGGGCGTTATGTGCAGTAGCATTTCACCTTTTAGGTGCATCTATCATACACAATATCACTAACTTACTCCTCCGTCAACCTATCTCTCACACACACTCATTCACAAGATCAACCTGTCTTTTACGGGTGGTCCAACCTTTTGCGCACCAGCACACTCGATTTCATATATTCTCTTCACAAATTCATTTCCAACCATTCTTCTTACTTCCAGCACAACCTCACATCTTGCCTCAGAATATATATACTACCTACCACAGCGTTTCTTACTTTATCTACTATTCACACATCCAGTGGTTGAATAATGTGTTAGTTCGGAGCTACCCATCACTGAACGGGATAAATAATTCAGAAGACAAAATATTATTTAACTTCATCCATTCGTCATTGCTTCCATACTTGGTTAGTAGAAGGAACAAGGCCCAACATCGAATGGTCCTTGATCTGTTGCCCCCCCGCCCAAGCTGAAGACAGAAGGGTAAGAATGGTGGAAAACACCCCAGAAATATTAACAAGGAATTAGTGCTAGAACTCAAAGCAACGTAGGAAACTAAATAAATATTGTATTTTTTCGTATTTGTGCAAAACTCTCGTTAAGTTCAATATTAATATGTTTTATTATATTTTCTTATAGTTAGCTTTCAAGTTATAAACTTTAATTAAAATGTAAAAAATAAACAAACATCATAAATTTACTATAAATAAAAAAGGATCCTAAATTTCCTAAACAAGTTTGGAGTTCTAAGTGTGTAAGGTTCTTATTATTGTTTCTAAACTATACACCACAAAAAGCTATTATAGAAGTAAAAGGTGTCGGTTTTGTAAAAGAACTTAAGAATAATACTTAGTTTCCTTCTATATTATATATTTTTTTAATGTATACGTAAAATTGTAAGTAGAGAGGGAAGATAACATAAACCGGATATGGTATGAGGTTCTTCTTCACCGACGTTTCGCTGCCCTGGAGCTTCTTCAGAGACAAAGGACAGATCGTCCGAACCTCCCCCGCTATGCTAGCCCTCTTAAGATTGGCCAAGGTGGGGCCTCAGTATACTCTGGGCAGTAGGGCTACTGAAGGTAGGAGTGAGATGGAGGAAAAGAGGAAAGTTTCAGGGTAGGCAGCAAGGAAGTATAGTAGGTGACAACATGGGGAAATGTACATGTCGTAGAATAGGCTCTCGACGATATACCATATATAACTATTCGTTGAGGGAATTATTCTAATATTTCGAGTGTGTGGTAATCTGATTGACCGAGGTTAGTCCAAAAGGGGGGGAGGCTGGAAAGGCTTATTTATCTTCAAAATGCTTAAGAAGTGGAACGGAGCACAAGGATAAATAATATGGCTACCATTAATAAAATTGAGTTTTATTAATTAAACTATCAACAACACACAAAAAAAATGTTTACATAAACGGAGAATGAAAAGGGTCGTGGGAATATCTGACTAATCCGAGGATTAAGATTTGGAAAGATTTAAAAAGGTAAACAAATAAAAATTAAAGGGGTGGAATGGTTCGCTAAACCATTTAAAGCACAGGGTTGCGATGACAAAAGGTTAAATGATTAAAGGTAATGCTCAGCTTACGTAATTACAAAGTTGTTGTGCAGAGGAAGACGATGCGAAGGAATATTCGGTCCACTGGCGATTTCCCTCAGAAGGGTTCTTCGGGGGGGTTGTCTTTAACGAAGGGGAAGGACTGTCTTTGAAGAGTGAGAGCGAAGTGGGGCTCGGAAGTACGAGCGATCTGTGTGAAAGCAAATCGGAGATGTTCTAGATGAACAATGGAGGTTATTGTTGAAACCAAGCGTTCTCTTGAAGAACGTTAAAAAGGGGGAATTAAATTAGCCGGACGTGATGTCTTGGGAACGAGAACCGTTTCTTGACGAACGGGCTCGAAGAACAATGGCTGTTCTAACGTTGTTCTCTTTCTGAACAACAGAGGGGGTGAGAACTGTTTATTGTCAACGGGCTCAACGAACAATGGCTGTTCTAACGTTGTTCTCTTTCTGAATAACAGGGGGGCCTTTTTGACTTGGCGTCTCGAAGGCACTAAACTTGTCACTCAAGGGATATTGTCCTCTTCTGGAGACCGGATCACGTGATGCCCCGCGAAGATAATCGGGATCTAATCTGCTTCAATCGGGAAAAGCTATGATATAAATAGTCGAAGCCATCCCCTTGGCGTAGGGGACAATTGAGTGGGAGGCTTCGGGGAAATGTCCCGCTGGCGCATGAGAAAATATCTTATCTGCCCATAAGCCTAACTCAATCTGGCGAGATCGACGTATGGAGGCGAAACGGGAGAGTGAACCTCCTTGATTAAACATTTGCTATGGTGGGTGATAACGCGCTCTGCCTCCTCTCACAGATGCACGTGGGTAGCATGTGTTTCTAACATGTGATAGCGGCTGAATTTAAGCGGCCTCAGACCGTTCTATTACAGTACAGAACCGCCAGCTTATGTGCGTTACAAACAAAACATTGCTCTTTCCTAACGTCTGAGCTCTTGCTACGCTGAGAAAGCTCCAGCGGAGGAAAAAGTCAGTACAGAAGAACCCCCTAACACATTTGGTTTCTCTCATCCTCTTTCTCCATTTGGTGTCGAAGACACTAAACAAAATTGTAATTATTTGTCTCGGCGAACTAATGGCAGACATAGAGGCCTTTCTCTATTTCCAATCACTCAAGCCCCTCATATGCAAATAATGGCTATGTAAAAAGAATCTATTGTTCCTCCTCCCCGACTTCTTTAAGTTAGGTTGGATAATACTACAACGAGTTAAACTAATAGTGACTATTTTAAACTGCCAACTCCCATCCGACTTAAGGAAATGAAAAACGTCTGCGCGAGGGTGGGGGGGAGGAGGTCTACAAGAGATCCTATAAAGGTTTTATTTTGTTAATAAGTCATAGGTAAAGCCATTCGTCGCTCGCAACATGGACGAGATTCCCCCACCGGGTAATGAAATACACATGAAGATGAGAATGACTCACTGGTGAGCATGAACCCACCAGGGACCAATCATAGGAAGAGGAGGGGTAGTAGGGGGCCGGGTCATGTTTTGTTTTTTGCTTATACCACACCAGCAAGGGTGGAACCTTTCGTGGCCCCAGGGGATGGGTTACCCATTTCGCTTCAGAGGTTTGTGGATATGAAGGACCCTTGCTCTATCGAGAGGGTTCCGGAACAGGGGAGAGAGTGCATATGTTTTGCTATGAAGGCAAGAAAGTTAATGATAGCGGTGTTGTGATTTTATATGTGCATGATAGTGCGTATGGAGTTACTTCCCCTGCATGGGTAAGTATCAGCGTATTTGCCCAATGGGCGACAAGCTCATGACTCCGCTTAAAGTATTGTGTCCGCGCTCGCTGAGATAGAATAGGTCGGTAGCCTCTTTGCGCGGGAGTCAGCCTTTCAACCATTCAACCACCGGGTCATGTTGTAAAAAGAGACCCCTGAACCCCTGCCTTGGCATCAGAAATCCAAAGGAGAGCTCCTGTTTGCCAGTTAATAATCTTTTAAAATAGGGGTTTTTTTATTAATTTGTTTTCTATCGCATTTAATAAAATGTCACTTTTTCCTGTGATTTTTCCTAGCTAAAAAAGTAAGGTTTTTTTTTCCTACCAGGCCGAAATATTAGGCCAAGGAAACCAAGAAATGTCTTGGGAATAATAAAATCAACATAATAAAATAGCGCAGCCATTCTCTTAATCCCAATCTGATCGAAAATATGTGGCCGGAATTGAAAATCCGGCCAATGTGAAAGAACTAAAGAAAATTTGCGAGGAAGAGTGGGCGAAAATACTGGCAGAAGACTGTCTCATGCCGATAGAAGAAGGTCTTATACCGGCAGAAAACTGTTTCATACCGGAAAATGACTGTATCATACGGACACAATAGGGTCTCATATCAGCATAAGACTATCTCATACGGGCAGAAGACTGTCTCATATCAGCAGAAGCCTATCTCATACCGGCAAAAGCCCTGGGATTAATGGATTTGTCCCCCTGGGTCGTACATAAGGTCTCCAAGTGTGTGTTCATTTCCATCCTCCATGTCAACAATCTTTTGAACATCAGCTCTCTTTTCCTCACTGTCATCTGAACACAAGAATGTCTGGATTATCATTTTGATGAATGAATACCATGCTGAGCGCTTAATGGTTGGCAAAACTGCATGCAATACAGCCTTCTTTTGCAGCTTAAGTAGCCGCAGCTCAAACATGATGTGGCGCGTGCCTTCCACCTTAGAATGTTATATTTTGATGTTGAACCAACAGGGGTAGTACATACCAACAATGTATGCCACTATCAGTCTTAGGTTGCTGATGAGGGTTCTGCCTTTAAGGCCAAGTTTTAAAACCAATATGTGACAATGCCTGTTTGTTGTTGTCAACCACCTAGAATGGCTAACTGGACCAATTTCAAGAAGGGTCAGATGTGTGGGAATTTCTCCTATCCTTATTGCGTGTACGATCATATACCCGTACGCTTGATCAGTAGAGAGCTCCTTTACGACATTGTCACTCAGTGAAGTAAGAGACTCCAATTGAGAGTCTAGTGTTCGGTTACAGTGTCTAGCATCTTGCCAATATTACCTGTTCACCTTTTGTTAGTACAAGGTGTTCCCATCTAGTGTTGTGGTCAAGTGTTGCAGTGGTGACTCATTAGTGCGAAGGGCACAAACTAACCAGATCAGTTATGGCCAAGCTTGACTTCTATGCAATGCATAGAACCACCCTCCAAGCCAGTGTTAACATTTGTAGAATCAGCTTTAATGGTCTGCAGGCTTTTGTCAATGCCCTTCTTCTTCATGAAATCTACAGGATTATCAGCAATAACTTCCACAGTATGTACTCTCTGAGCCTTTTTTAGGAGTGAAATGGTAAAGATATCTTCCACTTGGCTCATTGCACACAGAAACATGCTCATCTTTGATGATGCTGATAACTGACGATCTGAATTTTCTATTTTCAGCATAACCCTAGTTGTATCTTGACGGCCATCATAGAAGATGCAGGTAATATCACCCTTCTTACAAAGTTCATCAAAACCCTGATGCAAGGATCTCATAACTTTTGGGAGGGCCGTCTTGACTTTATTTTGATCAACTATAAGTCTCTTGTCCTCTCAATGATTAAGTCAGTATCCTGAGAGGCAACAGTAGGGATCAGAGCTGTTAAACAGGCCAACACCATATCTGATGTTATGCATAGCAACATTAGGTATTTCTAATTTGTTGTACTGTAGCTTTTTAATGGAAGTTAAAAATGTGCTTGGTAATTTTAATGTCATTTCATAACTTCCATCTTTTCCATCTTGAGCATTAGCTATTTATCCATCATTTTCATCATCAGAGAAAATTATTTCACTTCATGGGATTGGAATATTGGCCTACTTACTTCTCTGCTTATAGTCAGCAACACCTCTTCTTCTTCATTTTTGTCGCTTCTGCTTTTTTACTTGCCTTTTTTGCTCAGATTGATCTAGCAAGGAAATCTAATGTAGTCCAATAGAACTAAACTTTTGTATGTGGCCTCTAACAAGTTCTTTCACAAAGTTCATCAAAACCCTGATGCAAGGATCTCATAACTTTTGGGAGGGCCGTCTTGACTTTATTTTGATCAACTATAAGTCTCTTGTCCTCTCAATGATTAAGTCAGTATCCTGAGAGGCAACAGTAGGGATCAGAGCTGTTAAACAGGCCAACACCATATCTGATGTTATGCATAGCAACATTAGGTATTTCTAATTTGTTGTACTGTAGCTTTTTAATGGAAGTTAAAAATGTGCTTGGTAATTTTAATGTCATTTCATAACTTCCATCTTTTCCATCTTGAGCATTAGCTATTTATCCATCATTTTCATCATCAGAGAAAATTATTTCACTTCATGGGATTGGAATATTGGCCTACTTACTTCTCTGCTTATAGTCAGCAACACCTCTTCTTCTTCATTTTTGTCGCTTCTGCTTTTTTACTTGCCTTTTTTGCTCAGATTGATCTAGCAAGGAAATCTAATGTAGTCCAATAGAACTAAACTTTTGTATGTGGCCTCTAACAAGTTCTTTCACAAAGTTCATCAAAACCCTGATGCAAGGATCTCATAACTTTTGGGAGGGCCGTCTTGACTTTATTTTGATCAACTATAAGTCTCTTGTCCTCTCAATGATTAAGTCAGTATCCTGAGAGGCAACAGTAGGGATCAGAGCTGTTAAACAGGCCAACACCATATCTGATGTTATGCATAGCAACATTAGGTATTTCTAATTTGTTGTACTGTAGCTTTTTAATGGAAGTTAAAAATGTGCTTGGTAATTTTAATGTCATTTCATAACTTCCATCTTTTCCATTTTGAGCATTAGCTATTTATCCATCATTTTCATCATCAGAGAAAATTATTTCACTTCATGGGATTGGAATATTGGCCTACTTACTTCTCTGCTTATAGTCAGTAACACCTCTTCTTCTTCATTTTTGTCGCTTCTGCTTTTTTACTTGCCTTTTTTGCTCAGATTGATCTAGCAAGGAAATCTAATGTAGTCCAATAGAACTAAACTTTTGTATGTGACCTCTAACAAGTTCTTTCACAAAGTTCATCAAAACCCTGATGCAAGGATCTCATAACTTTTGGGAGGGCCGTCTTGACTTTATTTTGATCAACTATAAGTCTCTTGTCCTCTCAATGATTAAGTCAGTATCCTGAGAGGCAACAGTAGGGATCAGAGCTGTTAAACAGGCCAACACCATATCTGATGTTATGCATAGCAACATTAGGTATTTCTAATTTGTTGTACTGTAGCTTTTTAATGGAAGTTAAAAATGTGCTTGGTAATTTTAATGTCATTTCATAACTTCCATCTTTTCCATCTTGAGCATTAGCTATTTATCCATCATTTTCATCATCAGAGAAAATTATTTCACTTCATGGGATTGGAATATTGGCCTACTTACTTCTCTGCTTATAGTCAGCAACACCTCTTCTTCTTCATTTTTGTCGCTTCTGCTTTTTTACTTGCCTTTTTTGCTCAGATTGATCTAGCAAGGAAATCTAATGTAGTCCAATAGAACTAAACTTTTGTATGTGACCTCTAACAAGTTCTTTCACAAAGTTCATCAAAACCCTGATGCAAGGATCTCATAACTTTTGGGAGGGCCGTCTTGACTTTATTTTGATCAACTATAAGTCTCTTGTCCTCTCAATGATTAAGTCAGTATCCTGAGAGGCAACAGTAGGGATCAGAGCTGTTAAACAGGCCAACACCATATCTGATGTTATGCATAGCAACATTAGGTATTTCTAATTTGTTGTACTGTAGCTTTTTAATGGAAGTTAAAAATGTGCTTGGTAATTTTAATGTCATTTCATAACTTCCATCTTTTCCATTTTGAGCATTAGCTATTTATTCATCATTTTCATCATCAGAGAAAATTATTTCACTTCATGGGATTGGAATATTGGCCTACTTACTTCTCTGCTTATAGTCAGTAACACCTCTTCTTCTTCATTTTTGTCGCTTCTGCTTTTTTACTTGCCTTTTTTGCTCAGATTGATCTAGCAAGGAAATCTAATGTAGTCCAATAGAACTAAACTTTTGTATGTGACCTCTAACAAGTTCTTTCACAAAGTTCATCAAAACCCTGATGCAAGGATCTCATAACTTTTGGGAGGGCCGTCTTGACTTTATTTTGATCAACTATAAGTCTCTTGTCCTCTCAATGATTAAGTCAGTATCCTGAGAGGCAACAGTAGGGATCAGAGCTGTTAAACAGGCCAACACCATATCTGATGTTATGCATAGCAACATTAGGTATTTCTAATTTGTTGTACTGTAGCTTTTTAATGGAAGTTAAAAATGTGCTTGGTAATTTTAATGTCATTTCATAACTTCCATCTTTTCCATCTTGAGCATTAGCTATTTATCCATCATTTTCATCATCAGAGAAAATTATTTCACTTCATGGGATTGGAATATTGGCCTACTTACTTCTCTGCTTATAGTCAGCAACACCTCTTCTTCTTCATTTTTGTCGCTTCTGCTTTTTTACTTGCCTTTTTTGCTCAGATTGATCTAGCAAGGAAATCTAATGTAGTCCAATAGAACTAAACTTTTGTATGTGACCTCTAACAAGTTCTTTCACAAAGTTCATCAAAACCCTGATGCAAGGATCTCATAACTTTTGGGAGGGCCGTCTTGACTTTATTTTGATCAACTATAAGTCTCTTGTCCTCTCAATGATTAAGTCAGTATCCTGAGAGGCAACAGTAGGGATCAGAGCTGTTAAACAGGCCAACACCATATCTGATGTTATGCATAGCAACATTAGGTATTTCTAATTTGTTGTACTGTAGCTTTTTAATGGAAGTTAAAAATGTGCTTGGTAATTTTAATGTCATTTCATAACTTCCATCTTTTCCATCTTGAGCATTAGCTATTTATCCATCATTTTCATCATCAGAGAAAATTATTTCACTTCATGGGATTGGAATATTGGCCTACTTACTTCTCTGCTTATAGTCAGCAACACCTCTTCTTCTTCATTTTTGTCGCTTCTGCTTTTTTACTTGCCTTTTTTGCTCAGATTGATCTAGCAAGGAAATCTAATGTAGTCCAATAGAACTAAACTTTTGTATGTGACCTCTAACAAGTTCTTTCACAAAGTTCATCAAAACCCTGATGCAAGGATCTCATAACTTTTGGGAGGGCCGTCTTGACTTTATTTTGATCAACTATAAGTCTCTTGTCCTCTCAATGATTAAGTCAGTATCCTGAGAGGCAACAGTAGGGATCAGAGCTGTTAAACAGGCCAACACCATATCTGATGTTATGCATAGCAACATTAGGTATTTCTAATTTGTTGTACTGTAGCTTTTTAATGGAAGTTAAAAATGTGCTTGGTAATTTTAATGTCATTTCATAACTTCCATCTTTTCCATCTTGAGCATTAGCTATTTATCCATCATTTTCATCATCAGAGAAAATTATTTCACTTCATGGGATTGGAATATTGGCCTACTTACTTCTCTGCTTATAGTCAGCAACACCTCTTCTTCTTCATTTTTGTCGCTTCTGCTTTTTTACTTGCCTTTTTTGCTCAGATTGATCTAGCAAGGAAATCTAATGTAGTCCAATAGAACTAAACTTTTGTATGTGACCTCTAACAAGTTCTTTCACAAAGTTCATCAAAACCCTGATGCAAGGATCTCATAACTTTTGGGAGGGCCGTCTTGACTTTATTTTGATCAACTATAAGTCTCTTGTCCTCTCAATGATTAAGTCAGTATCCTGAGAGGCAACAGTAGGGATCAGAGCTGTTAAACAGGCCAACACCATATCTGATGTTATGCATAGCAACATTAGGTATTTCTAATTTGTTGTACTGTAGCTTTTTAATGGAAGTTAAAAATGTGCTTGTTTTTTTTTTGTCATTTCATAACTTCCATCTTTTCCATCTTGAGCATTAGCTATTTATCCATCATTTTCATCATCAGAGAAAATTATTTCACTTCATGGGATTGGAATATTGGCCTACTTACTTCTCTGCTTATAGTCAGCAACACCTCTTCTTCTTCATTTTTGTCGCTTCTGCTTTTTTACTTGCCTTTTTTGCTCAGATTGATCTAGCAAGGAAATCTAATGTAGTCCAATAGAACTAAACTTTTGTATGTGACCTCTAACAAGTTCTTTCACAAAGTTCATCAAAACCCTGATGCAAGGATCTCATAACTTTTGGGAGGGCCCTCTTGACTTTATTTTAATCAACTATAAGTCTCTTGTCCTCTCAATGATTAAGTCAGTATCCTGAGAGGCAACAGTAGGGATCAGAGCTGTTAAACAGGCCAACACCATATCTGATGTTATGCATAGAAACATTAGGTATTTCTAATTTGTTGTACTGTAGCTTTTTAATGGAAGTTAAAAATGTGCTTGGTAATTTTAATGTCATTTCATAACTTCCATCTTTTCCATCTTGAGCATTAGCTATTTATCCATCATTTTCATCATCAGAGAAAATTATTTCACTTCATGGGATTGGAATATTGGCCTACTTACTTCTCTGCTTATAGTCAGCAACACCTCTTCTTCTTCATTTTTGTCGCTTCTGCTTTTTTACTTGCCTTTTTTGCTCAGATTGATCTAGCAAGGAAATCTAATGTAGTCCAATAGAACTAAACTTTTGTATGTGACCTCTAACAAGTTCTTTCACAAAGTTCATCAAAACCCTGATGCAAGGATCTCATAACTTTTGGGAGGGCCGTCTTGACTTTATTTTGATCAACTATAAGTCTCTTGTCCTCTCAATGATTAAGTCAGTATCCTGAGAGGCAACAGTAGGGATCAGAGCTGTTAAACAGGCCAACACCATATCTGATGTTATGCATAGCAACATTAGGTATTTCTAATTTGTTGTACTGTAGCTTTTTAATGGAAGTTAAAAATGTGCTTGGTAATTTTAATGTCATTTCATAACTTCCATCTTTTCCATCTTGAGCATTAGCTATTTATCCATCATTTTCATCATCAGAGAAAATTATTTCACTTCATGGGATTGGGCATGCACAATTAATGTAAGTTTCGTTTTTGCACCAGAGTAGCCAAATTCACAGCAAAGAGCAACTTTACACTAGCAACTTAAGATGTAAAAAAGTTTGTCTTGTTTTGCAATGACAGCCTTTTTGACATGTAGCTGCCCTCTCCCAAGATATATGTTTTTGGCCTTCTCTTGTATCTTGTTTTATTTTGTAAATTTACAACGGTGGGTACCAAAGAACTGTTCGCTTGTTTCCACTTTTCAAGAACTTTAGGGTAAATATCCTTTGCAAGACTGGCTGCTGTGTAGTTTCTCACATCCTCACAACTTTGTTCTCTGAGCAGTAGGCCATATTACAGGATATTGCAAAGAGTTGGGAGTTCAGAGGGCAGAAAGTACCATTTCCAATTAAGTTGCTCATATGTGTAAATGTCCCCTGTCTTGTCCTAATTTTCGAAGCAGTTTTAGATCAATTCCCACCGGTTAGGATGGTAGCACTGACGGTCAAGTAATCTTCAGCACACTGCTGAATATGCTTCATCCTGTAAAATAAGGAAAAAAGCAGTATATTAGATATAATTATAAATATAATAATTGCAATTTAATTCTCCCAAGCAGTCAAAAAAGTCATAATTTTCAAGTAGCTTATTTCGAAGCAGAAAAATATCTTTTAGAATTCATAAGTCGTGCTGCGACTTTTTAGTAGCTCTAATTTATGGAATTTGAAGGTTGAAAAAATTGACACAACCTATAATGGATGCTGCATTGCCAACAAATGCTACTTGCCAAAGTATTAGATATAAATTTGTTCAGGCCATTGAATACTCTTTGTCTTGTTTTAAAATTATTTTTATATCTTCTATCTAATGTATTCGTTTATATTTTGTTAGCAACTATTATTATAAGGATGTAAACCACGTAGGGTGAAAATGTGGGGTCTATACTTGCAATAAAAGTATGTAACCGTTTTCCAAGCATGGATTAAATACTTATTTATCTATCTGTACATCATTATCCTGTTGTTTTTCGGCCAACTGACGCATAAAAAAAATTCAACATGGACAACCCTTTCCTCTCGTTCTAAACCCCCTTCACTTATTCCTTACATGGCGTCTTTTACCTTTCTTACATGATCAATTAAAATTCTTCCATACAAATTGCTAACAACATTCAACAAACCTATTTCGCTATTTTTCATGCATTCATTCACATTTCGACCCTTTTCATGTATAAAAAGCTACTATTATAGTAATTTTTCACCCTTAGTCAGTGTTCCACTTTCAAAAGTCTTAACGCCACAGCTATTAAATTTATTGCACTACCCGACCAACCTCATATTATGGCTGTTCCTGTACTATACAATCCATTCTTCTTTCTTTTGTGTATAGAAAGGACAGAGAGGGAACACTGTGTAACACAGGTGAACAGGCAGTCATAGAGGAAAGGTTGCAGAAATCACTTGAGAAAAGATAGCAAGAGTTGATAGGTCGGTGGCTAGACACCGATGCGTGGTGTTGGTGTGGATACGTTGGTCTCGAGGTTTTGTGACTGGACGACGGTTGGAGGTTGGTCAGGAAGGAGAGGCTGTCTGCTCAGTCGGAAACGCGTTATTCATGATGCCTTTAGTTTATGCGAAGAACGGTATGGGTTGCGGGTGGTCATGGGCCGCGGGGTATCGCGGTGCCATCGCATACCTTCTTACCTGTAGTGCGTGTATAAGGGATCTCTGGCGAGTTCCCCGAGTTGTTTTGTGAGTCTGGTGTTGGCGTATACGTTGAGGGGTGCTAACTTATTGTTGTCGTGTAGTGCGGCCATTCTCGTGTACAAAGGAGAGCGGCAAGCGCGCTTCAGAGCAGAGTTCTGAACGCGCTGAGCCTTCCGCTTCCACGTATCACTCCGGTTACGAGTGACAGTGGGGCGTACGTGAGAATAGGTCGCACGAGTGTTTTGTAAAGATGTAACTTTAGTTTTTTGCCCGCAGAGTAGAACCTACTCAGTTATGTGATTGTTCGTGAGGCTCTTGCTTGTGTTATGTTTTGGTGTATATTGAATCTGAGGGTCTTGTCGAAAGTTACCCCAAGAATTTTTGTACATTGTGTGTATTCGAGCCTTGTTGGGTTTAGGTGGTTCATGTCTGGTGTGTTTGAGAAGATTTGTAGGTTGTCCATGAAGTGATCTCTAGCGCCGTAGAGTGTCATCTGTGTCTTCTGAGGATTTGTGGCAATCAGCCATTTATCCTCGTAATCTGTCTTATCGTTTAGTATTGTTTGTGCGTGGAGGGCGATTTCTTCTGGACCACGGACGCTGACGAGAATGGTCTCGTCATCGGCGTAGGGCACTGTGTATGTGTGACAGCAATTTTCGGGTGGGTGTGGGGTGTCGTTTGTGAACATAATATATAGTGTGGGTGCCAGTAGACTTCTTTTTAAGAACACCTGAGCGTGGTGTAAAGGGTCGTGAGAGAGTATTATTGTATTTTATGTGGCATCTCCGTTCAGTGAGTTTCCAACGAAGTCCCTTGTGCTACCATTCCATCTACCTTTCCATTTACAGGGGATGGGACCTTTCAGCCCCTTGCCGCCTCAGCGCTGCCGGTTTAGCGCTGCCTTTTCAGCGCTTTGCAGGTTTCAACACCAAGACATTTCAGCGCGCACTTGATGGGTATCAATGCGGCCGGAATAAGGATATTAAAAAGTTGAAATTATGTATGAAGCAAAATTATTTCACGTAATTGTCTTTCTTATTTTTCTAATGTCCATTTGGGAATTGCTATTAACTATCTTAAAAAGGACTTATATTCAGTCATACTTGTATATAGGTATAATTAAATTTTAATTATTTGTTGCGGCGCTTGTTTAGTTAAACTAAATTTCATTATTCAATGCGGCTTGACAAGCTTTTAGCTATGTCTAATGCGGATGCTAAAAATAATAGTTGGTCACCCCTGGCCTAGCCGATTTAGTCCGAAAATGTTTCATTATTGTAAAATATTTAAAAATTATAAAAAATGGAAGAATTTGTTTGCGAAAAATTTCCCCTTCCTATTTCCGCATTATATGTACCTTGAGACGAGAGCTTTTAGCACACATGTGCAAAAATATTTATGGCTTTAGTGCTACATGTAATCTCTGGAAGATATGGTAGTTTATTTATGATGGAACATTCATTGTACTGTCGGATTCCTGAAATATAGTCAATAGGTCATCTAGCGATCCTTTTGAAAACCCTGACAAAAGAAATCAACCTCTCTTTCATGATCATCCTTTTAGTTTAATATATAATTTAGTAAAATTATTTTACTAGTATGCTACTATTTGATAACATTCAAATGTTATCTATGTTAAAATAATATACATATTTAAAAGCATTTTTGCTGCTTTCCTGCTTGGGAATCCTTATGAAAAACTACCCATTTTTTTTTAACTTATTTATGACAAAGGGTGATCTATTTCTTTATCTGAAGGATTTGGGCAGAGTAGCGAATTTTTTGATAGCAACTATTTTGAAACTCACATCAAGTTTAGTATCAGCTGGATTAGTGATTTTATTTCTATAAAATCCCCAAGCTATATTCAAAAGGCAAATGCTTTAAAGTTTAATATCAGCTAGCGTGCCAAACGTGGCACGCCAACGACTTCTACCGGCACGCGAAGCCAAATGCTTAACTTAAGAAAACTAAATAAATGTATCTCCAATTTATTTTATATAGCAACCGCATTGTGTACAACCTGTTATAAATTATGTTATCAGTGAGGCAGCAGCAGAAGTCTCATTGATGGTAAATAAATGAAAAGGTCCGCAATTTTTCTTTCTCCAGTTTGGATTTGTTGTTTTCTTCTTGAAATGATAAAGATTCAATTTTGTTTAATATAATATGTATATTTTTAGGTAAAAATGACTATCTTTTCCCTGTAATTTTTATGCACCATAAAGGTTTGGGAATGAATAAAAAGAACATCTTTAATTTTATATCCTTTCATTGTGTTTTAGTCAAGGATTGGCACGTGAGAAAATTTTGTAGCAAAGATTTGGCCAATTTTGGCACACCCACTTAAGAAGGTTGCCCACCCCTGCTCTATATTCAAACAATCCACACCCCATATTCCAACGACAAGCAAAGGCGCATAAAGTTTAATAGAAGATGTATTATTGAGTATTTTGTATATAATCTTCAGGCTATATTCCAACGTTAAATCCACAAAAAGTGTAATATCAGCTGGATTATTAACTATTTTTCGACTATCTCCAGACCAGATTTTAATGAATGCACCCCCATGAAATGGTCCTAACCTAGCGTACTCGTATTAACCCAAAGCAGAACCAACAAATCTTAGCACGAGATATTTAAAGTATTAATTTAGGGATGGATTCGATGGCTCTGTTAAGTTTTATTCCTTAACAATTCTGGCGTATTCATTAAAAGGATATTTTAATCTCAAATGAAAATTTTTTCATCTTAATCTACTACATTCTGTGTATATATAAAGGCTAAACTTCCTACATTTTAGCATTTCTTCTCCAAGGTCAGCGTTGATTTAAACTATTCTTGTAGCCTCTTTTAAAATTTTCAACCTTAAAACATGGCTCATTTTGTAAGAAATGAGAGAGGAAAAGATAAATTTTGTCCTGACGGATATATCTATCGGTTTGATAAAGTTAGTATGACCGAGACGGATGTAAAGTTTTGGCGATGCCATGAAAGTAACTGCAAGTCTAGAGAATTCATACTTTTGAATTCGAAGTCATGAGCGCAATCAATGATCCTCCATTAGCTGTTTACATCTAAGTGGAAAGGGCAAAATATGAATATATGGAAAAGGTTGCATCCGCACATGAACCTGCAATGGAATTGTTAATATACAGAAAAGCAGACGATAGAACTTTAATAATTCTTTTGTTGTAGGAAGAAAGAAATGAAGTCGAATATTTGCCAGCAATTTCTCATAATGTAATGAATTAATTAACCTATTCAAAATTTAGTGCCTTAAGATATGCAAAACTTGTCTACGAAATGCTTTAAATTCTTAGCCACTTTTTAGAGTGTACTAAAATTCAAGAATAGATAGATTTTTATTGTAGGTGATCTGCCTACAAAGGCGTATTTTTTTACAAGGTTATTGATTTTTATTGAAAAAATAAGGGGTTAAATATGGACCATATGTAAATGGTATTTAAATTTTATAATATTTTGTTTATCTTATTTTCTTCAGTAATTCAAATTCATTTTTTTCTCAATATTAATTCTTACCAAAATCTTTTTTCAATTTTGTATTTTTGTGCTGATAATTCCTTTGTTAGTGTGTAACTCTCAAGTGTGTTACTTACCTAAACATATACACAAGTCTAATTTGTACTTTATAAAAAATAAACGAGGTTAAATAAGGGTTGTTTTTTTCTAAATTACAGCATTCGTTATGATATGAAAGTTAATAATTATAAAATGTTACGACGATATATTCGCGATGAAATAATCAAACGCTGAAATGACTTGGCGCTGAAATGTCTTGGCGCTGAAAAGGCGGCACTGAACTGGCAGCGCTGAACTGTACCTAACCCATCAATTCACCTAAGCCGCCAATTCAGCGCCGCCAGTTTAGCGCTGCATTTTCAGCGCTTTGCCGTTTCAGCACTAAAACGTTTCAACGCCAAGACATTTCAGCGCGCACTCAATGGGTATCAATGAGGCCGGAATAAGGTTTCATACCCCCATGATACAATACGCGGTATGTACTTCCTATTCGCTTCCTTTTGGGTTCTCACAAAATACTTCAGATCAAAATTACTCTCGCCATCTACCTATAACCCTCGTATCGCTTGCAAGTATTCCACTAATACATATCATCACTGTTCACACACAGCTATTCTTACCTTGGTTGTTTCGCCTTTTTTACTTCTTTCCGAAATAACTTTTTATGTTCTGATCGGATACTCATTTAAACTTCCCACTCCTTAATTCGCTGCCCTTATTTTCTATATTAAAAATACATAATTATCGTGTCGGGAAGAATCTTGTTCTTGGGTACATTTTTACGATTTAAAAGAAATACGAGGAACAAGCCTGAAAAGACATTCCTGGGCATAAAACCTAGTCTTCATATACCAATGTGGAGGGTAGAAGGGGCAAGGTAGTGCCACAGAAAAGAAGGTAGAACGAAGAAAAGGGAAGATAATAAAACGATAATTTAAAACTGCTGATGCTGGATTACTATCGATGTCTATAATATGTCAATATTCTAAGGATCCCTTGAAATGCTAAAGACACAAGACTGATTGATACATTTAAATAGTCGTCCCCAAGTATTCTCCTATGGTAGGCAAAGAGTAACCCGTTGCCATTCTAAGACAATACCATATCTCCGGACTCCGTGGGTTGCTCCTTTTTAGCACTTGTGAAAGTGGCACTGGGTCAAATGAGTTGTTAAAATGTAGGCGGTGCATCCATTACACTGGAAAACAAAAAGAAGTTGCAAAAAGATATGTGAACGAATCTAGTATATATTGGTGGCACTGAATCTAGGAATTACATTAAGTTTACTTTTCGAGATAATGGCTTCCCTTCAAATTAGGATTTTGTCTGAATATGGCATATATTTACGGACATGTGGAGTAGGGTTTTATCTATATATTTTACTCTTGTATATTTTTATTTAAAATGTTATTCATTTATATTGCAAAATTAGCTTTTACATTTTGTATTTGGTTTATTATTTGAATTTTTTTAAAGATAAATATGAGTTTATTACGAAGAGCCTCCATAAATAATCTGGATGCATTCTGCTATATTTGTGACGAATACAGCATACAAAAGCAGAGGAAAATTATCACTGACTTTATAAAATAATCATATTTTGTTTATTTTAGAATAAAGTTTGGTGACTAATATAAGTTATGAGCTCCCTATAAAGTTCACATATCATAAGATCCTTACGGGCCTTCGGAGGTGGAAAAAAGTTAAAGCAAAAATTTAAACTTTGGTGTGTCTATGTTGTAGTTACAACCTGAAAACCACCACAATGATTGCTTTTTTTGTTTTGTGAATACTACTTTTCAATTGCTGCAAGAAACATAGGTGGAAGTATTCTGATTTAGGATGAGCAAGTCGACCTGTGTTATATAGTGAAGAAATTCTCATAGCAGTGTTTACCTAATTACCTGATCTTCCATTGTCAGATGTTGAAGGAATGCAAGACTTGAAATGTAGCAGAGATGATACCATTTATTGTGAATATGAAGGAAGTTCTTTAACACGTAAGCGGTTCCCACAGATTAATGATTTAATACAAAACCTCCCTCTGTCTGTCAAATCAGTCAGTGGAAATGATAGCATAGAGGCTAAAAATAAAGAACTCTACAACCAGGAGCTAAAGCAACTGCCTATCGGAAAATAGATGAAGGACTTCTTCCTTAGGTACTTGGGTTAGGATAATAAAATTTTCTTTCTACTCTAATTATATCTCTGCGTAAAAGAACAACCTCTGACCCCCCACGCCCCTAATTTATCGCATACCACGTGCTATGGTATCCCGCAATGGAAGACGTCATTTCCTGTTCGAACATTCTCGAATTTTCGACTCCTCCTGAGCACGTTAGGAAAATATTTCCCAATCCTGTGAACTCGTCTCACCCCCCACCCCACCCCCACCTTGCTCCCGCCGGTAACGAGGTGTAAAAGACCCGCTCTGTCTCACCCTTGCTACTAAATGATGAATCGACTCCGCCTCCGGATTAAGATGTCTGGAGCTTGTGACTCCTTTCGCCAAACTCCCCCTTCCCCTCTAGAATCAGGTATACAAATACTCGGGTTATTCTGTAGTTCGTTGAGTCCAGCCCGCACCTCAAGGCCGTCCTTATCCCCGTGAGCGTTTGTCAGACAGAAGACTTCTTTAGCAGCGATTCTACCCAAGTCAATTGGTAGCTTCTGGGAACGGCAAGCCTTTGAATTTGCGCAACAGTCTCCCTTCGTTCAATCGAACCGCAGAAAATCTCCATCGATTACCTTTGAGGAAAAGAAGATTCCTCTTTCAGTTGGAATTACGAGAATTCCCACATTCCCGTTGAACGTCATTTTTGAAGTTTGGTTATCTTCATCGGAAAGTTAGTTTGGATCGTGCCCCCCCTGCCTAATTCGGATCGTGCCCCACTTGCCTCATCGGATCGTTCCCCACTCGCCTCATCGAAAGAAGGACCTTCCTCGAAGTCATCGACCCGTAAGACTGAAACCCCTCCATTATTAGTATTGTCAAGTTCCCCCTTTTGATCTGACCCTAGTAACATTAATCAATTAATTTCATTTGAGAATCCTTCCTCATAATAATTATCAAGATACTATTTTAATTTTAATAATTCCCTTTTGTCTATTATTATTCTTATTTTGATCTGTGTAAATAAAATTATATTTTTGTTGTTTCATCTTTAACTAACCTTGAGCGATCCTCTCGGCTTATTCAAGTAAATCTCGCCAACCATTTATACACTCTGTCTGATTATTAAGGATTTAAAACCCAATGCCTCAAGTGTGACCTCCTAGTCGGTCGTCAATCCCTGCGAACAGTCCTTCAATGGTTCACGTTGCAATAGGTGATTAAGTCACACCCCCACATAATATAGGAGTAGTTTACGGTATAGATTGGTTGTACCACGACACTCTGGACTTCTACTCCAAATTTCCCACTTAATAAAACTTAAAAATGACTATGAAAAATTCAAAGTGATCTTACAAACACTCTTCTACCATCGGCACCAGCGGTTTATTTGTGGTTAGCTAAAGTTGGAAAATATTTTGCTCAGACAAGAAAAGTGGATACACGAAATACCATCGTTTTACCTGCTTGTTTGATAGTAAAGCAAGCAAGATCAGGGTGGAAAAGTGGCCTAGACTTCAAGAAAGAACATAACCGTACGGGCAGCGAACATCATCAATGAATCATTGGGCAGAGAGAAAAGATCCTTCTCCATCCATTCCATATCATTTTGGACTGTTGAAGCAAATTGTTAGGGTTTAGGACAAATATGAGGATTGTTTCAAATACATTTGCAGATCATTTCTTGGACTGAGTATGGAAAGACTAATAGCAGAATTTTTTTTACTAAACTTCAAATTCGTAAATTCATCAAAGATTCTAATTTTCAAAAACTTGTGAATGATGTTGAAGCTTTTGCATGGTGTATCTTTCTTAGTAATTTAGAATTTCTTGCGTAATAACAAAACAGACACTTATGAATATTGTTAAAAAAGTTCAATAACTTTAAAATTTTGGTGATACTATGAGCATAAAAGTGCCATTTGTCCATAACCGCTTGAACAGATTTCCTAAGAATCATGATTTTAATAAAGAAAAAACGAGAGCTTTTTGAAAGATTAATTGTCATTGCATGAATGCACTTAATTATTCAATGTTATTGTAGTTTTTCAATGGATATTCTGATGCTTTATAATGCAAATGAAAGTAAAATTTATTCCAGTATTTAATGTAAATAAATTAGATCACCTAAAAATCACTTCAGCAACTGATATTAAATGTCTAGAAATTATATGAAAATATTAAAAATAGACAAAAATCGCTTAAAACTCCACCATTTTTGTGTAACTTTCTTCATGGAGTTAAAACAATCATGAACAGAAAATGTAGTGGTTATATAAAATCTGAAATGCTATATGAGAGGGAAATAAGACAAATTACTGTTGGATTGGCTATTTTACTGTCATAAAATCATTTGTAGACATTTAATTAGTAGTTATACGTCGTGTTTTCAACCTAAATATATAAAAAAAATCATATAAAAACAAATAATAACTTTTAAACAACTGATGTTTATGAAGATTTGTAATAACTCCAATGCAAGGAAATTAGATCAAATATAATTTTAAATGAAAATTGTTCAAGAGCTACTGGATAAAAGAACCCTTCGCCTGAATAACCTTGAACATTCTCTTGTCTACTGATGAAATCAAAGTTTTGAGGCAGTCAACAAAATCATTCTTTGAAACATTTTGAATGTCTTTCCCAAGGTAATTTTGTTGTTCAATTATTTTTTTATTATGCTCAGGTCGCAGGTGTTGGGAGGTCAGTCCATGAATGAATCTCCTGCAAATCCTTTCGACTCTAATCAATTCTAAGAGAAGTTGGAAGAATGACTAGAAGCATTATCCTGCACGATGACAAGTAACTTCCTCATCCTCACTTGCTTCCCCCTTAAACCAAGGAAGGAAGTTTTTCTCCAAGAACTCGCAGTACGCCTTCGAATCCATTTAGACTCCATCCTCCACTTTGAAAGATCCTACTAGCTAATCTCCAACAATTGCAGGCTAAAATATCCATCCTTCAACTATTGTCGCTTGGTGAACTGCTTCACCTGCCGTCCAGTGACAACCCAGCCTCTTGCCCATCCAGAGTGACTAATGTCAGTTTTTATGAATATTGGGGCCCACAACAGTTGTGTTTCCTTTTTTTGTTTTTTGGGGGAAATTACGAACTGCCTTTTGGACTTTTTCCAAATGGTAGAAAATTTCGTGAGAGCCTTACACCTTGTTTCTCTCCAGACAGAAGGAGCCGCAACAGCTTGAAAAATGGCTTTTTTGATAACACGAAGAGTTTTAGCCACTTTTCTTTTGATTTGAGAAAGTTTCATGGGGGAAGAACTCTAAATAGTGGTTGTGCACTTTTCTTTCTTGGCTAAATGCTATTCTCTACCATTTTCTTCCCATTGCGATAATCAAGCTCAAATCTTTTGAAATTTTTAAAGAAGATTATTGTTTATCTAATTTCTTCACGATATAATTCTACTCTTCTTTGGAAAGTTCCTTTTTCCTGGGTATTTTATTGAAAAATGCTTCTTACAACAAAAGCTGTTTGGACAGTCGTTCTAACCGATTTTCAGAAAATACAATATAAATTATGTAATACTCGAGATAAATAGCGTTGTATCTACTAAATTCTGCTTATTAAATTCACAAAGGCATCTGAAACAAAAAAAGATCTTCATAAACTTTTGGGGAGAAGAATGAGATGCAAAAAATGTATTGCCTAAAATCTTAAACACACCTTAATATCGTAAAAATGAGAAGGGCTCAGAAGGCTGAAGTGATTTCTCAACTATGTTGGTTTCCATTATCATAAAAAAGAACCTATTTAGCAAAACAATATCAAACTCGGATCAGCACCCCAAAATTACCCCAAAATGACCCAATACCTTTGGGAATGGAAATAGTGTTTAAGTCTTATCTGTCAGAATCATCATAAGTACCATTTGGAAGAAATTCTGACCATACCCGTCACGCAATGGTTGTTTACCTGCGGCGAAGCGCCAGGTTAATGTGTCGCTTTTTATTAAAAGGACCTCCTCCCTTTCTGGTACCTTTTCTTTCTTCGGGGGTTAGTCCCAGAGAGGCTCTGGCCTTCTCGTGGGGAGGGGGGGTCAGCCTTAAGCCCCTTAGAGGTCCTATGGTGCTGCCAACCAGACTTTTAACATACTTCTTTTTGCCCTCCCCCTATTACTTTCTTTCAATGCCCTTTATTTTCCCCTCTTATTTCTCCTATCAAGTGGCCCTGACGGTTACCTAACCTCTTGATTGTTTTTTTTTCGGATTCTGAATTGTTCTTTGATGAAGGTCGGAGGAGGTTGGGCATCTCCACCGCCTTCGTCTATCGCTGCCCAAGGAGTAACCCATCACTAGCTCCTTTCCTCCGCGTGTAGGAGAACTCGAGCAGCCTCTACGGTCTATAAAAATTGGGTGGTGGATTCGTATCCATTCTCCAAGAGGACATACCGGACGTAACCGAATCTACAGTTGCAGTAGCACCGGGCCCTTGTAGGCCTCCGTGGTGGGAAGTCCCGAGGGAGAATGTGAAGTTATTTCTATTTGCAATGGCTAGCCATAAACTTAAAACTTCCCTTTCTCGTAAAGGTCTCGTGCCAAACGTTCTTCAGCCCCCCCTTCAGCCTTCCCTCGCTCGTTGGATCCCTATGCCAACTATGTGGACCCAGGTTTAGACTATCCCTGCTTTCTGGTCATGAATTCGTCATATGACACCCAACTTGAATCATTTGAGTCCCGATGTGGTCAAGAGGTAGTGGTGAAATCGTAGTCGATGTGTCATCGCACTCTCAACACAATCTTGTGCGAAATCTGTCTTCAATAGCAGAAGTTCCAGTAACCGTTTCGCCCCATCCACCTCTGAATTTTGTCAAAGGTGTCCTTCGTTCAAACGAATTTAGAGACTACGACCTCACCCACCTTCAGAGCAAGCTTAGTACCCAACGTGCCACACATGTACACGGGATGACTAAAACAGTAGGCTCTACTAGAGTCCCAACTGCCACACTGATTTTAACGATCGAACTACAGGAACTACCGTAGTGTATTAAAGCTAGATACCTTCGTGTCCCGGTACGTCCTTATGTTGAACTATCCAGACGTTGTTTCAATTGTAGTCAATTTGGACCAGTTGGTCGTGCCTGTCGACATTCCCGTTCTTGCGTGAATTGTAGTTCCGACTACCATAGCCCAGAATGCATCAAAACACTGTGCTGTGCCAACTGCAGTGGTGCAAACAGTGCTGCGTCAAAAAACTGCCCAATATTCTTATATGAAGAGGAGGTCTTCGCTTTGCGCGATTCTCTGCGTCGGGACGTGAGAGAGGCTCACCAACGTGCCCGAGCACAAACCTCAGACGTTTTGCATGACGCTGGACGAAACCCACCATCACGGTCGAGTTTCGACACGCCTGAAGCATCTCATCGCCTATCTACCAGTAGTGTCAGAAGCATTCACGATATACAGTCGAAGCATCGCTCTCAGACAGAGATACCCATTGCTCACCTCTATCAGGCAGCTCTATCCGGGACCTACGCTCAGGGTGAAACACTTGAAGACATCAGACGTTATCTGAAAAAATCTTCTATATCGACCAGTGAAGGTTCTTCCACCTGAACCCGGGACCCAAAGACCCGTGACAAGAGGAAGGAATCCTCACCTGGACCATCGACCACCAATAAGCGGTCAGCCTCTAAAGCTAACTCAACCGAACCTCGAGAATCTTCAATGGACTCTTCTCCTGTTGCTGAATATTCTCTGCCCTCAAGTCCGTCCTGCCCTTCACGGGACTTAAGCCCCCTCTTGGTCCAAACGGTGGTAGAAATACACCCAGTTCCTCGTACTTTGCCCAGATTCCCTTCTCTTTCTACTCACTTCCCTACTCATGATCCGATGGATGCAGATAATGTTCCAACATCACCAGTCACGGTTGTTGGATCAACCCCTCAGATATCAAAAGTCCCCTCGGTTATAAATCCGGATTTACAGCCCGAAAATCTCTTCTCGACCTACCGTTTCTGCTGGTTTCTCGAAGCGATCAAACATACCAACTGTCACTCTTCCTTCCATGATTTCTTTCCCTGTTATAGCAGGCCCTTAAAAATCTGCTCTCCGTGCCCCAAGCTCCTTGGGACGCACTTCAAACTTAACATCAGCCACAAAAGAGAAAAAGATATCTACTGTGGCATCTAACCGTTCCACATAATATCCTTTATTTTACACTGGAATTGTCAAGGCGTACTTTTCAAGTGGGAAGAACTCAAAGTTCTTTTGATAACTCTCCAACATGCTGTTATTTGTCTTCAGGAGAACAAACTGTGCACACGGCCCTTTTCGACGGTACCCGATTTTCTTATTTTCAACTCTATTGCTTCTGTCAGAGGCTTGTCTTATGGGAGCGTGTCAGTTATGGTTTCCTCATTCCACCATGTATCTCCCATCCCCCTACATACTACCCTCAAAGCTGTTGCCGTGAGGGTTTTTCTTACAAGGCTTTTATCTGTTTTCTATATTTACCTCCCTCCTTCTTTCTCATTGTCAAGACCCCACCCATTTTTACTACTGCGAGATTTTAATGCCTGTCACCCATATTGTGGCGACATCACTCGCAATGCCAGAGGCAATGTTTCAGAGTCTCTTTTATTATCTAACATTTTTTGCGTTTTAAACCTGGCGATTTTACCTCTTATCATATCCAGATGGATTCCTTTAGCTGTGTTGACCTGTCTCTCTGTTCCCCGAATTGTCTTACCGATTTTCGATGGTCAGTTCTCGACGACCTTGTCGGCCGTTCATCCTAGCCCTCGTACAACAATGCCTCTCAAGTGGGACTTAGGCTATGCCGATTGGGAAGGTTTCCGAGAGGCGTCTTTAACAAGTGCCTCCTTGGAAACCTTCAATGGTGTGGACACGGCAGTAGCATACTTCACATCGATTATTTACAACGCGGCCATACAAACCATTCCACAGAGGTCACCCGTAACGGGTCGCTCAACCGTGCCCTGGTGGACCTCGGAGTCTGCGACAGCCATCAAAAACTACAAGTTAGCTCATGACTGATTGCGGCGGAACCCAACCTTCTGTAACAAGGTTGACCGAAACCGAGCTCGAGTGCATCGCCAAAGAACCCTTCGTCAGGCTCTCCTAATTTCATGGCGCCGTTATGTTTCATCAATTTCCCCTATGACTCCTCCCGCAAAGATCTGGAAAAGGATTAACAAGATCAGGGGCTGTTATGCTAGCTATAATACCCCCACACTCAACTTATAAGGATCCTTAGAGAATGACAGCCTGGTGGTCAGCATTGCTTTGGCCAACTATTTCCGCACTTTCAGCAATGCCAGTCGTTAAAATCAGGAGTTTATAGCCTATAAATCTAAAGAAGAGTCTCATTCTCTCAAATTGATAACAAAATATAACCTTACGTATAATGACATATTCACCATCCACGAGATTGTTCCTGTGTAGATTCAACTCTCCTGGTCTTGACGAGATCCATTTTGATATGATTCGGCACCTCCACCCATCATTTTCTCCTTTGATTTGTACAACCTCATATGGGTGAAGGGTTTTTACCCATCATCATGGCGCGTTGGGATTGTCCTTCCCTCTGTAAAACCAGGCAGAGATGGGTTGGACGCAGACCACTACCGCCCTATATCCATATTTTTCGACATTGAGAAAGCCTACGATATAACATGGAAAGAATGCGTCTTAAAGCAGCTATACATTTGGGGCATAAAAGGTCTTTTACCGTCTTTTATTCAAAGTTTTTTAGCATCTCGATCCTTTATGGTGCGTGTTGGAGACACCTACTCTGACCTGCAACCCCAAGAGGAGGAAGTTCCTCAGGGAAGTATTTTATGTTTTGCAATTTCGATCAATGATATAATTTCCTCTCTCCCAGAAGGTGTATCAGCGACCTTGTTCGTTGATGACTTGGCACTATACTGTTCCTCACCCGGCCTTCCATCAGCAGCGCGTCGGCTGTAACTAGCATTCGATGTGGTCTTAAAAAGTGCACAACTTAGGGGATTCCGCTTTTCCACGAGCAAAACTAAAGCAATGTATTTGCACTGGGGTAGAGGGGCTCTTGTTCCGGCACCTATCTTCCTACAAGATGTAGAGATAGAGTTCGTTTTTGAGTTTCGGTTTATGGGCATACTCTTGAAACCAAGCTATCCTGGTTACGACACCTAGGCCGTCTTCGAACGGGCTGTTTGTGGACTCTAGACATTTTGAAAGTTTTCTCCCACACTTCGTGGGGCAGTGATCCTCAAACACTGTGGACTTTATACATTGCACTCGTCCAATCCAAATTGGACTATGGATGTCAAATTTGCTCTTCGGCTTCCCCCTCAGCCCTTTAAAAGTTGAAACCAATTCGGAACCTCGAAGTTCGTCTCTCCAGTGCTGCTTTTCGCACTTCTCGTGTCAACGGCCTCTACTATGACAGTGGTGTGCTCCCCTTTCCCTATCATCGACTCCAGATCTGTATGCGATATCTCTGTTGTGTACAACAGGCTCCTGTATCAGAGGTCTACAGATGCTTGTATGCTGCCGAGTCAACGGCGGCATTCGATAGGATTGTATCCTTACCCTGCCCTTTGAACCTCCGGATAGTAGATTATCTCTCCAACCTGGGTGATCTAAGAGTCCTTGCCCTTTCGTTGTCGCTGACCCCTAGTTGGCGTGCTTCATCTCACAGTATGTACCAGCATGTAGAGTCTGGACGAAAGGACTGATCAGCTGGCCCGCTCAGCTTGTTCTATGTCCCCGAAGAACACTTCTATGCCTTCTCGAGATTTATTTCTTTCTATAAGAAAATATATTTTTCATTTGTGGCAGAACGAACGGGATTGATGTTCATCATTTAAATTACATGAAATCAAAAGGCCTGTTCGCTCTTGACCCTCGAGCCTTCATAGACTATGGCCCTTAGAGGTAGACTTTTGCCGAGTTCGCATCGGCCGCACAAGACTTACTCACGGTCATCTTGTTTCGGTTGGAACTCAAATAAACCCTTGCTGCCATTTTTGTGGTGGGAACCAATCGGTTGCTCACCTTCTACTAGAATGCCCTCATTTCGCCATTCTCCGGTCGTCCTGTTTCCCGACCCTTTTAACTATCCCTCGCTCACCCGTCTTGGTTTCATTTTGGTAGAGGAATCTGTTCAACCCTCATTTTTTATCACAAAGTGGTCTTCTCCCCCTTTTATAACTAATTTACCTCGATTTATCTGTGCTGCCATTTAGAATCCACTTGGATTGGGCAGCAACCCAACTGGTTCCTTACCTTAAACCTTTGTAAAAGGAGTAAAGTTCAATAGTACCCATTTAAAGCCATGAAATGACCCATATGGCCATGGGACATAGGGTTATTCACCCTGGAGATTTAAAATCTGCCATCGGATTTGACGCTGGGTGACGCCATCTAGTAGCAGAAGCCTCATTTAGCCATTTAGCCATTCAAAGGCACTTGTAAGTGATTTGAACCATGGGAACCCATCAATGCAATAACCATTTATCATCTTATCACAAAACGCCGCAGGTCATTGCAAAGACTTTCTCTCCTGTTAACAGCAAAGTCGACTTTCATCCAACATATGACCAAATTTTCTTCGCTGTTTAAAAAAATATCTAATAGCCACATCATAAAGACCGGCCTATAATTGTTTATTAATGATTAATTTCCTACTTAAATATTAAAGTCACATTCACTAATTATAAGCTATCACGAATGCTTCATAGAGAAATTTATTGAAGATCAAAGTTAGCGACTTTCCAATTACTTTTTTTTTTAATTTATTCAAATAACTTGTATATACTGGTAAGGTTAGGCAGATTGAGCTTTCTTTTTTTCAATATAAAGATCCGTTTTCCTGAACTAGTGCCTGGTTTCTTCATTGGGGGACATTACTTCGGTAGTTTGCAGATCTAAAAATATATACTCTATGTCGAGTCCTTTTGTATCGCAACATATTCTCAAAACTATCCTGGCGGAGATTCCTACCTCAATATTGCCTTTAAAAATAATATTAATAATTCCTTTGTACCATCATTTTCATATAAATAATTCTATCTTTTTATGTAGATGATCGTCGCGCACAGCCATGCATCCGATCCTCTCTTACACGAGATTCTTTTTCCTTATGAATAATTAAAAATAAAAACATCCATCGCCATAACTGTCTTGTAGAGGTTGTGGTCATCTGTAATTATATTCCTACACACGAATGGGTTCCGAGTTCTTCCGTTGTCCTTTTTTATGTTTGGTAATTAATAACTCAGGTAATTAGCTCAGTTTCGTATTTTTGTCAATCCAATAAAAAGCCTTTGGTTTTGAGCAGCGAGCCATTCTGCGTCGCATAATTCTTTCCGAATGGGACATACAAATGTTCAGAGCGTTCACAGTTCGTACTTTAAGGACATGTATACAGTTGTGTCTACTCATACTTGTTCTGCTATGCTTTAATAGACGCCGGTACCTCCTGATCCTGTAATGCAGTGAACTGTTTGAGGCCTCGCCTTATATTTTTCCTTTTAGGGCAATTATCCCTGGTCATTCACCATCTCGACATTTATTCATCTTACTTTTATATCAACTCTGGTCACCGAGTCAGTTCTTTACCCAGTACTATTATCATTAATACACTGTTTTTCTTATGGTCAAGTCTATGTTGATTGCTCTAGAATTAGAAGCAAAAGGGATGTTTCTATATACTCCACAAGAAAAAAATAAGAATATTGTGTACCAAGTAGTTATGTAGCGTTGCTGAACAAGATTAAGTTTAGTTCATATAATGACAATATTGTTTGTGAAGAATAAAAAAAGAAAAAATCCGTCTTGGTTTATTTATAGACGCATATTTTACTCGGGCAACGACGGGTATCTCTGCTAGTATATATTATACCAGTGGGAACGAACATAATAAATACCTCATTCTCTTTATTCAACTCGATTTTGGGGTTGGACAGAATAATAAAAGAAAAAGGAAGAGCTCGGGGACATGAAAATTTAGGATTATGCATAGTTTATGGTCCATTTATTGCAGGGTAACGAAATTTGGGAGCATTCAGAGCAATGTATTAATAGACACACCACCAAAGTTTGAACAAGTTTGCTAGAAAGATAGAGGAATAAAAACACTTTTTACGAAAATTTGGACTCAAACAGTATTCAGCCCCTATACAATTTGATAACTCAGTCTTTGTAAATATTCTCTCGTTCATCGATGTTTGGGGCTGTCTTGCATTGACACGCGGTCCTTCAGTTTTTGTCCTTAATTTCTATCGAATTGAGGTCTGACGACTGTGATGGCCATTCCAAGACGATTATTTTAGCTTCCATCAACCAGGAAGAAACTAATTGCGTTGGGTCGTTTGCTGAAAAACTCATCTTCCGAGACCAAGCTTGAGAGCATCAATCTTCAGATAATTAATATTCTTAACTAGACAAAATTATAAATAGAAAATTAAAGAAATTACTTAGTTGACTTTGAAACTGTGTCATAATTTAAACCATATAAATTAAACATACGGATGTAAAACTGATATGGCATGAATAACTTTTGGAGCAATATATATATATATATATATATATATATATATATATATATATATATATATATATATATACATGTTAAAAGTTTTCGGACACCTCGAAAATTTTAGGAAACTGCAAGGTCGTAAAGTTTTTATTGTATATCAATATGAATATAACAGTGAAATAAGAAGGAATATGTAAGTAATAATAAGTTATATAACAAGGAGTAACAAGGAAATTAAGTACCCTAGGAGACCTTACGGTCCATTCAAAGAGGGTACCTTTGCACTAGCAATCGAACAGGCACATGACTGCTCAATTGTTTTGCGTCCCTGAACGGCCGCTTTTCAAGACTTTATCTAGTCTTGAATTGAACTGGTCAACAGATTCACTGTTGACAACTTCCACTGGAAGTGCGTTCCACTTACCGCAGATACTGTAGGTGAAAAAATTTCCACACAGATTACGGTTGTAACGCTTCAGTTCAAGTTTGAAGCCGTGATTGCGCGTTCTGTTCTCACTCAGTGTGAAAATATCCCGGTAGTCAACATTGTCGAACCCTCGAAGTATTTTGAAGACTTCGATGAGCTGACCACGCAGTCTACGGGTTTCCAGCGAGAACAGATCTAATTCCCTTAGTCTATCCTCATAACTTTTATGTCGGATAGAGGGAATCAGCTTGGTTGCCCTGGCTTGTACGCGTTCCAATCTTGCGATGTCCTTTCGCAATGAAGGACTCCAAAATTGTACGGCATACTCCAGGTGCGGTCGGACAAGTGAGTTGTACAGGCACAGTACAATCTCCTGGTTCCGATAACCAAACTGGCGCTTTATAGCCTAGCATCCTTTGGGCCTTTTCTCCGCCTCAATGCACTGTTTCGAGAACTTGAGGTCACTAGTGATTGTTACACCCAAGTCCTTCTCAGTGTCGGTGGATTCCATAGCAGTGCCCTTAAGGATATACTGAGATTGGGGGTTTCTGTGGCCGATATGCATCACTTTGCATTTCCCCACGTTAAAAGGCATTTGTCACGTGTCCGACCACTCCCCAATCTTCCCAAGATCTTCCTGCAGGCGGGCAGTATTTCGATCCTTTGCAACGTTCATACCAAGCTTGGTATCGTCGGCAAATTTGGAAATCTTGGCAACCATGTCACCTTTCATGTCGTTGACGTAGATGATGAATAGTAGTGGTCCCAGGACAGAACCTTGAGGCACCCCGCTAGTAACGGGCACCCACTCAGAAGACTGTCCATTCACCACCACCCGTTGCCGTCTGCCACTTAGCCAGTTCTCGATCCAGTCGGCTACCTTTCCGTCTACCTTTTCCGTCGCAAAGAATCAAAAGGAATTAATGAAATAAAAAAGGCCAAAACATGTAACATCAACAACATATAACACATAAGCAGATGAAGTTTGTGAAAATTAGAGCAACACCAAGATGACACAGTAAGCTAAATTGCGCGTTGATAGTCTGTTGGCAATGATGAGAGTATTTTATCCTTCGAAGGAGGCTCTCCATGATGGTGTAACTGACCTAAACTTCGGTGATGACTGTCTTCAGTTGTTAGTTGAAGGATGGTTGACAACGTTTTGCGTCCTCTTTCAAGTCCTGCCAGAAGATTTCCAGTGGATTCATATGCGAAGACTGAGGTGGCCAGTACATCGCCGTTACTTTGTAGTCCTGTTACCACTGTATAGTAGAAGTAGACTTGTGACATGGGGCATTATCTTCTGAAAAGCAAGATTCCTGGCATTTCTGGAGATGTCCTGGGCTGGGGGTAGCATGTAGCCTCTCAAGACAGCTTGGTACTTCTCTGAGTTCATGGTGCCATCACCAACGGTGAGACGACCTACGACTGAACTTGGCATGCAGCCCCACACCATTATAGAGCCGCCGTCATGCGTTACTGTTCGCACTGGGCACTCTCAATTCCACTGCCCCCCTGGTCTCCTGCGGACTCTAACGTTGCCTGGAGTCAAGAACAACTGGAACGTGGACTCGTCAGACCATAAGACACGTCCTCAGTGACGCCTCGTCCAATTACGGTGAGCATGTGCGCAATTCAGTCGACGTCGCTTCTGCTGAAGGTTGATCAGCGGCCTCTGATGGACTTTACATGAATTCAAGCTTTGTCCAAGCAGTCTGTGACGGACTGTTCTGACGGAGGCATTAACCTGACCTCCCGATGTTCTTGGATGATACCACTTTCTCGGATCCTCTTCAACATCGGAATGTGATCCCCCTAACCTTTCGGGCGGTTTGTCGACAGCTGAACCCTCCTCGTGGAGCGTGCGTATCACACTTCTTTCCTCCACGCCATGGTTACGTGTTTTCGCTATTATTAACACCAGATAATTCTATCAACATGGAATATAATATTAATCAAAAAATATGATGTGTTATATGAAGACATTTTGACGTTAACGTAGCGCATACTGATAGCAGGATTTCATACATTTCAATAGCATCGCCATTTTAGATATTCCAAACCAAGTTATAAGGAAGTTTGTGCTTTTATTTTTCCTTTCCAATGTATTGGACACATGTATGCAAACAAACACTAGCATATCCATGCCCAATTAATAATAATATTTTATTTTAATTCTGAAAGCACTGTTTTACACAATAACGAGTGAATTAAATGTACAAAGAAACCATTGTTTGGGAGCATACATATTGAAACTAGTCCCGTTCTAATAAACTTTATGCTCCTAAACAGTGGTTTCTTTGCATATTTTAATTATATATCATTCTTTTACTGTTATTCTTTTTTGGGGGGTAATTTACTTGAGCGAAATTGGTCATTATAATTGCCCGCACAGAAAATCTTTGTGAGATCCTCCTCACATTTTTCGTCTCATAAAATTTCACAAACCTTCAAAGCTTCACAGTTAATCTGAAGCTTTTTGCTGTGGCCGAGAATTTCGCCGCCGTCATGCGTTACTGTTCGCACTGGGCACTCTCAATTCCACTGCCCCCCTGGTCTCCTGCGGACTCTAACGTTGCCTGGAGTCAAGAACAACTGGAACGTGGACTCGTCAGACCATAAGACACGTCCTCAGTGACGCCTCGTCCAATTACGGTGAGCATGTGCGCAATTCAGTCGACGTCGCTTCTGCTGAAGGTTGATCAGCGGCCTCTGATGGACTTTACATGAATTCAAGCTTTGTCCAAGCAGTCTGTGACGGACTGTTCTGACGGAGGCATTAACCTGACCTCCCGATGTTCATTCATGTTACGGCTGCACTGCTGTTTTGTTACTATCTTGAAGGCTCAGGCGACGCCGAGACCTGTGGTCTCGTTGCGTCCTGACTTCTGGGAGTCCCTTAATGAGGTAGTTCTTGGATGATACCACTTTCTCGGATCCTCTTCAACATCGGAATGTGATCCCCCTAACCTTTCGGGCGGTTTGTCGACAGCTGAACCCTCCTCGTGGAGCGTGCGTATCACACTTCTTTCCTCCACGCCATGGTTACGTGTTTTCGCTATTATTAACACCAGATAATTCTATCAACATGGAATATAATATTAATCAAAAAATATGATGTGTTATATGAAGACATTTTGACGTTAACGTAGCGCATACTGATAGCAGGATTTCATACATTTCAATAGCATCGCCATTTTAGATATTCCAAACCAAGTTATAAGGAAGTTTGTGCTTTTATTTTTCCTTTCCAATGTATTGGACACATGTATGCAAACCAACACTAGCATGTCCATGCCCAATTAATAATAATATTTTATTTTAATTCTGAAAGCACTGTTTTACACAATAACGAGTGAATTAAATGTACAAAGAAACCATTGTTTGGGAGCATACATATTGAAACTAGTCCCGTTCTAATAAACTTTATGCTCCTAAACAGTGGTTTCTTTGCATATTTTAATTATATATCATTCTTTTACTGTTATTCTTTTTTGGGGGGTAATTTACTTGAGCGAAATTGGTCATTATAATTGCCCGCACAGAAAATCTTTGTGAGATCCTCCTCACATTTTTCGTCTCATAAAATTTCACAAACCTTCAAAGCTTCACAGTTAATCTGAAGCTTTTTGCTGTGGCCGAGAATTTCGCCAGTTGGGTCTTGCCACCCACGAAACGCCTCGAAGGTGTCTCAGTGGAAAGAACTGAAGTGGCGAACGGGAAAAAAAATAAAACACCCGAATCGCCAATTCCGGTTCGCTCAATTAAGCCTCTTGAATACGAGCTCATTGACATGAAGAAAAAAAACTATATTACCTTGGTTACGAAGCATACTCTAAATAGAGAGATTATCTTCATAAAAAAGAAAAACTACGATTCCAAGCGCTCTATTCAGGAAATGAGCGAGTAAAGGAGCATCCTATTTAATGAACAAAAGGAGAATGAGTGGTCTTCATTACAGAAAGCTATTTCCATTTTGTAAGTTTACATAACTAATAATAAATAAGGCAAGAAATAGTCCAGTATTCATGTTAAAGTTGGGAAGGAGTGTGATGCATAGACATTCAAAAATGTTTCTAGAAATATCTTCCTAGAATGCGTCGTACTTTAGGAATGCCCCAATTTCTCCCATGATTTAGAGAGGGACACAAGCATAAATAAGTCTTTTTAGTCCAAAGACGCGCAATAGATTGCTTTTTTCGAACATTCATTTCTTTTCCTTTCTGTCCTGGGGATCTTTTAGGGCAAGCTCTCTCTAAATGTAAAAAATAATACAAATGGACGTTATTATTTAATTAATGTTAATCATAATATCAATAATTTTATCCCAAACTCCCTGGACTCCAAACTAGGAGGCAAAAATTGTGATAAATTTACCTCACCTTTAATCTACCTTTTTTCTTATTTTATAACTTTATTTCTGTGTTTAGGTTTATCTTCCTCTTTTGCCCATTTACCTCTGTCCAACGCTGTTTAGAATACATATCTATGTATTCTATTGTTCAGCAAAAGATGGTAGCATTAATACCGAAAATAAGAGAAGTTATGTAATTAATCGATTTCAATTTTTTGTTTTCACTAAAACTATAATTTAAGATAGGGATTTTTTTGAGTATTTGAATAATAATTTCATCTTAGTTTGGTTATGACTTATGTTTTTTTTATCAAAGTTCAGAAATAAATAAGTATCGAAATTTTGTGAAATTTTTGAAACCCAAAGAATTACAAATGGTGAAGTTCAGAAAATTTATTTTTATATATCTTATTCTATAACTATATTTTAGCAACATGATATTTTGAAAGGGGGGAAATTTAGTTTAAAGTTCCTTTTTAAAATTATTATAATTGCCGAAGTTCAGAAAATTTGTAAAAAATTAACCATGGCTGCTTTTTTTAGATTTTAAATTTTAATCTTAGTAGCGAAGCGCAAGCTTGCCTTTCGCCATTGCCTGGTAACTATATATTTAAAAATCAACAAAGGAGGAAAACATTACTATATACTGTATATGGTAACAATATGGTAGGTATTAAGTAAATTATTCGGTGAAGCTATGCAAGTTTTTAGGTTTCAGGTAAAGTCTACACCCTAGAATTAAAGGTGATATATGTTTATTAATAACTCCATTCTGAATACAGACTTTTAATTTTCGAAATGTCTGTAATTAATATTGTAATTATAGCGTCTAACTTATTATCATGCTGTTAATATAATTCCATAATTCGTTACTGTCAAATCGCTTATGTGTGGAGCGAAATTATTGGCAAATAAATTAAACTGATTTATATTTGACTAATTAGAAAGTTGACTTGCAGAATTTGGTTAAAAATATTTCCTTTATAATGTAGTAAAAATATTCATCATAATATATTGTTGACCAATGCAGACTATTCATTCAGTTCGTAAAATTAATTATTTAAAGTCAAACTTATCCGAGAAGTTTATTGGCGGGTGTTATTTTGGCGAGGTTTTATTGAGCAGCTCAGATTAATATTTATAGGGAAAAACCTTTGTAAATACATTTTCATTTTCTCTACAAAAATATTTTTGTTCTTGGCATTAATCGATTCTTCACTAATTTCCCTCGCTCATAACTTGTATTTTTATTTACCCTTACAGCGACCATATTGATTAGAATAGTATATTTATCCGTTTAAAATTATCCTAACTGTTAGAATGAGTTAGCTGGTTCTAACATAAAAGGTAAACTAAATTAATATGAAACAAGATACGTTCAATATATTGCCACTCGATTGAAAATTAGGCTAAAAATTTAATCGAATATCAGGAAAAAAAAACCTAAAATAACATATCAACCTTGGCGTCTAACCAGTAACCAGAGCGTGTTATCAGCGAGATTATTAAAATCAAATTAGGCAAAGCTGTCAAACACACATACACGCACACACACGCTATATATATATATATATATATATATATATATATATATATATATATATATATATATATATATAGAGAGAGAGAGAGAGAGAGAGAGAGAGAGAGAGAGTAAATACAAGTTCTGCGGGTGATAACAAACATCAAAGAGCTTTCGCCTATTTATTTTCTGCCTTTCAAAACAATTTTGAAGACAGAAAGAAAGATGCAGAAACCTTGTATGGCAAAATATATATATATATATATATATATATATATATATATATATATATATATATATATATATATATATATATACACACAAAATTACGAAATGGTACGAAAAAAAGGTAAGAAGGGTAGAAAAGGGAATGGAAGGGTATAAAAGGATGGGAAGGGACGGGTATGGAAGGATATAGTAGGGTAGGAAGGGTAGAAAAGTGAAGGGTATAGAAAGATAGGGTAGGGAAATAATAGGGTAGAGTATAAAAAAGGTAGGAGGGGTAATACCGGCAAGGGAAGTGTATGAAAGGTTAGGGTAGGGCAAGAAGGGTAGAAAGGGGAAGGGAAGGGTATGTAAGCATAGGGTATGGTTCTCGAAGTGTATGAAAAGGGTAGGAATGAGAGTAAATAATAGCAGAGAAAGCGAAGAGGGAGAAAACAAAAAAAAATGGTAGGAAAAGGTAAGTAAAGAAGAAAAGGATAGGAAGGGTAAGGAAGAATGGGATAGGGAAGGGTAGGGCAAGGTTAAGAAGGTGAGGGCATGTGTGAGACGCAGAATGAATTTGGTAACGTGTCGCTAACAAACTAAAGAATTTGGTTGCTCGAGGCAGAAGAATACCAGGAAACAGATATGGTATGGGAAGAGCGAGGTGATATGGTATGGGAGGAGCGAGGTGATATGGTATGGGAAGAGCGAGGTGATATAGTATGGGAGGAGCGAGGTGATATGGTATGGGAGCAGCGAGGTAATATGGTATGGGAGGAGCGAAGTGATATAGTATGGGAGTAGCGAGGTGATATGGTATGGGAGGAGCGAAGTGATATAGTATGGGAGCCGCGAAGTAATATGGTATGGGAGCAGCGAGGTGATATAGTATGGGAAGAGTGAGGTGATATGGTATGGGAGGAGCGAAGTGATATAGTATGGGAGCAGCGAGGTGATATGGTATGGGAAGAGCGAGGTGATATGGTATGGGAGGAGCGAAGGGATATAGTATGGGAGCAGCGAGGTGATATGGTATGGGAAGAGCGAAGTGATATGGTATGGGAGCAGCGAGATAATATGGTATGGGAGCAGCGAGGTAATATGGTATGGGAGGAGCGAGGTGATATGGTATGGGAGCAGCGAGGTGATATAGTATGGGAGCAGTGAGATGATATGGTATGGGAGCAGCGAGGTAATATGGTATGGAAGCAGCGAGGTGATATGGTATGGGAGCAGCGAGGTGATATGGTATGGGAGCAGCGAGGTGATATGGTATGGGAGCAGCGAGGTGATATGGTATGGGAGCAGCGAGATGATATGGTATGGGAGCAGCGAGGTGATATAGTATGGGAGCAGCGAGGTGATATGGTATGGGAGCAGTGAGGTAATATGGTATGGGAGCAGCGAGATGATATGGTATGGGAGCAGCGAGGTAATATGGTATGGGAGGAGCGAGGTAATATGGTATGGAAGGAGCGAGGTGATATAATATGGAAGGAGCGAAGTGATGTGGTATGAGAGCAGCGATGTGATATGGTATGGGATGAGCGAGGTGATATGGTATGGTAGCAGCGAGGTGATATGGTTTGGGAGGAGCGAGGTGATATGGTATGGGAGGAGCAAGGTGATGTGGTATGGTAGCAGCCCGGTGATATGGTATGGGAGCAGTGAGGTAATATGGTATGGGAGGAGCGAGGTGATATGTTATAGGAGCAGCGAGGTGATATGGTATGGGAGCAGTGAGATGATATGGTATGGGAGCAGCGAGGTGATATGGTATGGAAGCAGCGAGGTGATATGGTATGGGAGCAGCAATGTGATATGGTATGGGAGCAGCGAGGTGATATGGTGCGGGAGCAGCGAGATGATATGGTATGGGAGCAGTGAGATGATGTGGTATGGGAGCAGCGAGGTAATATGGTATGGAAGGAGCGAGATGATATGGTATGGGAGCAGCGAGGTGATATGGTTTGGGAGGAGCGAGGTGATATGGTATGGGAGGAGCGAGGTGATGTGGTATGGGAGCAGCGAGGTCATATGGTATGGGAGCAGTGAGGTAATATGGTATGGGAGGAGCGAGGTGATATGTTATGGGAGCAGCGAGGTGATATGGTATGGGAGCAGTGAGATGATATGGTATGGGAGCAGCGAGGTAATATGGTATGTGAGCAGCAATGTGATATGGTATGGGAGCAGCGAGGTGATATGGTACGGGAGCAGCGAGATGATATGGTATGGGAGCAGCGAGGTAATATGGTATGGGAGCAGCGAGGTAATATGGTATGGGAGCAGCGAGGTAATATGGTATGGGAGGAGCGAGGTGATATGGTATGGGAGGAGCGAAGTGATATGGTATGAGAGCAGCGATGTGATATGGTATAGGAGGAGCGAGGTGATATGGTATGGGAGCAGCGAGGTGATATGGTATGGGAGCAGCGAGGTGATATGGTATGGGAGGAGCGAGGTGATATGGTATGGGAGCAGCGAGGTGATATGGTATAGGAGCAGCGAGGTAATATGGTATGGAAGGAGCGAGGTGATATGGTATGGGAGCAGCGAGGTGATATGGTATGGGAGCAGTGAGATGATGTGGTATGGGAGCAGCGAGGTGATATCGTATGGGAGCAGTGAGGTGATATGGTATGGGAGCAGCGAGGTGATATGGTATGGGAGCAGCGAGGTGATATGGTATGGGAGCAGCGAGGTGATATGGTATGGGAGGAGCGAGGTGATATTGTATGGGAGCAGCGAGGTGGTTTCAGGGTGAGTAGTGTCCGTACGTCTCAAATGTCGGCTTTAAGGCAACCGAGAAAGGGAAGTGTAAGAGATGTGTTTGTTCGAGGAAACTGGAGAAAGCATCTGAGCGTGTAGTAAGGGAATTTTTATGACAGGGTCTAAGTGAGGTAACTAAGTTACTCCAACTTTTCCTTCCCACCGTTAACGGGATTCCTCGAGTGGATAATGAATTACGCATAAAAATCAGAATTAAAATCCCAAGGTCACCAAGGGCCACTCATCGTTGGATAGGGAAAGTGAAAGGTAGAAGTGTCTTTTGACAGCAAGCATTCAGCCCTTCGTGCTCTAGGAGGTGGCACTCGTTTCATGGCAGGGTCATGAGGATATTGTTCTCCCATCCGCAAGTTACCGTTTGAGGGGGGGGGGGGCTCAAGTCAGTAAGGCGAAAAACAGCGGTGTTGTAATTGGATATCTATAGGGTGAGTCGTATAAGAGCTACTTCTCCCGCGGGGCGAGGCACAACGCATACACCAAGATGCGCCAGACCCTAAAATGCGCTGAAGTTTTGTGTCCTCTGTCGCTGGTAATCGAACGCGGTACCTAGATATTAGAAACCTCGACGCCTAATCCACTAGGTTCGCAGTAGCTCCCACTGTGTGCATAAATGACAGTTAAAAAAGTAGGCAGATTATAAAATTATTAAAAAACAACAACAATATTTGGGAGTGGTTCTTATAGCCACCGAGCTGCACTCATTCAAAATGCCTTTTTAGTGGGCTTACTCATTAACGTGTGATCCGAAACACGGGTATCTACAGAATAGGGCAGCTGCCATGATAATCTGCTAGAATTAGGACTCCATCCGACAACCTACAACACTCGATGTGGCCTAACATCGCATAAGAATGTTTGGAAAGTCTGAGTGTCAGTGAAAGCGTTAGCGGATATTAATGGTTTGGGTTAGGAATATGGGGAGGGGGGGAAATGCATTACCATGTGCTGATTCCAGTGTAGTCTTTAGGATGGAGACTATGCTGTGAAGGGGAACAGAAAGTTTGGTATTAGAACTAGTGTTAATGGACAATTTGAGAAGGATTCGGGATTGTGGAGAGAGAGTCACCATAAATCTGAGCGTTTATGATTTATTCTCCTTCTAAGCGAGTTCGGTTAAGTTTCCTAGTTCGAACCCCTGTTTCCACGGTGAGGATCAATGGGCTACAAGGGGTGAAATAGAAGCCCTATACTCCTCCCTTCCTAATTTTTTAAAGAGGAAATATGCATAGAGTGCGCTATTTTAAAGCTTATTCCAATTTAAACTAACTCCAAGTTAATGAAGACGGTTCGTACCAACTAGCTCATACAAAGCTACTTTCATGTTTGAAGCCCACAAGTAAACGAATAGATTATTCGTGATTTAGACTTTCAACAATTTTAAACTCAAAACAGCAAATTTAACAAATAGTGTTCTTACCTGTGAACTTAAGGTGTTTGTAGCATACCATTCAAATCATCCTATTTAATTGAGTAACCGAAACTTAAATGAATGGTATTTATCTGATACCATAAGATGAGTTATCAAAGAAGATCTCTAAGGTAAAATATGACAGACGACAGGTTTATGGGATTAAATAGTAGACTTAAGGTGTCCTTGACAAACAATGCTTAGATGACGTAAATAGTGCATTTGTGTAATGAGTAATAGAGGATTAGAAATCAATCGCTCAGGGTGAAATAAAGGGTAATTAATTTAATTGACCCCCAATGAATTAAAGATACCGCAGTGAAGAGAGGGCAAAGTCGTAAGTGAACGGAGCGCTTATTCTCTATGGCATTTATATCTCTTATTATCTACTGTACATGTTTACATCTTTGTAAATAAACCCTTAAGCTGTCATCTGTCATATTTCACCTCGTTTTTAGAGAAATTCCGACAGAATAACTAAAGCATTTTTAAGAAGGCATCATAATTCAGGTGACGGAACAAGGCTTGATTCATTTCTAACTAGTAGATACATATATATTTTTCGGCCTATTTTTCTATTATTTGTTTTTCCGACTGAATATCTGTCATTAGGTTTATTTTCTCTCTCTCTCTCTCTCTCTCTCTCTCTCTCTCTCTCTCTATATATATATATATATATATATTATATATATATATATATATATATATATATATATATTTATATATATATATATATATATATATATATATATATATATATATTTATATATATATATATATATATATATATATATATATATATATATATATATATATATATATATATATATATATATACATATATATATATATATATATATATATACATATATATATATATATATTATATATATATATATATATATATATATATATATACATACATATAATTGCAGTAGGAAGGATACGACCATCAGTGACATTCTTATTTATTCCATGCAACGTTTCGGATTACCTAATCCATCATCAGGCTAAAGGGATAAACACAATTTGTGAGGCGAACAAATTTTATCTTAAACTAAATACAAATCAAAAGCAAATAATTAAGATAATAAACCTATAAAATTAAAAGTAATAATTACAAGTACATATACAGATAAGCTCAAAGCAAAGGAGAGGAACAAATTCATACCTGCTGTCAGGGAGTCAAGGGAATGACTAAGGAATTTATCAAAAGCGGACACGTTATGTAGTTTGTTGTCGGTATAATATTAACAGGTCTGAAGCTGGTTGGTTGTGGCTATTACAGATAATGGGTGGCAGGTCAAGTCTGAATTTAACGTGGGCGAATGTGTTTTTATGAAGAGAGATTCCAGAATTCTGAGCTGGGTGGTGTTAGGATTAGAGCCCAGAATCTCAAAATTATTGATGTTGTCATCAACCTTACACTTTATAATGTGATTTTTGATTGGCGAGACTTCCTTACTGGCGAGAGACTCTGAAGAACTTTTCGGTACCGTCTTGAAGCCTCTTGATTTAGAGGACCGAGATCAGGTAGGAGAAAATATCGCAAGTCCTTAGGGACATCTATCTTTGCAAACTTTGGATGGAAGGAGGCATTTAATATTTTGCCTATGACTCTGTTGACAAATCTTGGGGGAAGGAGTTGGACACGAAAAAACTTCTTAGAACGTCAAATTCAAGGTGCATTAAAGCGTAGGAGGAGCAAAGCCGTATGGCTCTGGCTCTTGGTATCAAAATATTCAAACTGTTCATTTTAAATTTTTTGTTACAAAAGCTAAATAAATTTAGACCTAATCCAGAATATGTTGTTTTTCTAAAGATGGACGTGCAGAAACCAGTAGGTGTTTTTTTTAATTAGAATGTCCAGAAAAGAAATAGAGTTTACATGTTCACTCTCCATTGTGAACTTTATATTAGGATGAAGTCTATTCAAAAACTGAAAAAAACTTAAAGCCTTATTTTCAGATTTAAATAGTGCATAGGTGTCGTCAACAACTACGCCTATAAAAAAGTGGCCTAAAGGAGGAGGGACATTCTTTAAAGAGCTTATTCTCCAGGGATACCATAAAGGCATTAGCCAAGGTTGGTCCCAAGGGACTCCCCATCGAAACACCATCCACCTGACGATAGAAGAAGCCATTGAAATTTATTTCTCAAAAGCACTAACGGAAGTGTAAAAGGGTTTTGCTTAACCCGCTGAAAAATCACAAACGAGAGAAAAAACCCCCACTAAATATTCGCACAATTCGAATTTTATTCCGTTCGCTCACTCGGAATTATTTCTTTGACTAAAGTCAATATTTTAGCCCTATCTCCTTATTTTAACTTTGTGATTGAAACGATATGGATCGGTGTATTACCTCTTAAAGTACGCCCAAAACAAAACAAAACAAAATGCAATTCCTACTGAATCTTTCAAATATTGGCAGAGTATATGGGGCCTGAAAGAACTCAAATTCCGCTGGGGAAAATTAGTGAAGCACTGTAACAAAAGAAATAACATAAAAAATCTTTAAAATATATTCAAAAAGTCCATGTAATAAAATAAACAAAATTTGATTGTAAGTAGTTTATGCAAGTAGATTGTTTCTCCACAGTTTTCTGATAGCCAAAACCCCATAAAACTTAACAACAGTTTAATATGAGTATATATATATTATGTCGTAGGTCAGGTTAGATCTTTTAATTTCAGTTTGCTTTCCGTGTCTCGTAACGGTTGGCGCATAGCACGCAGTGCAACTCTGCAGTTGGGCCTTGCCTCGAATAATGCAATTGAACTTTGGGTTCCAATAAATCTCTAAGAGTGACCGATTATACTTGGCAGAATTAATTCAACTATCTAGAAGGTTTTGTATATCAAACTGGGTGAAACAAAATAAACTTTACCACTGTACAAACACAAATAAAATACTGAACATGAAAGATAAATCCCAAATAAAATAATGGACATGTAAGATAAATCAAGGTATACACACTTGGCCGCACACGACCGACAACAATTCCGGGTGGATCTGCTGCCAATGATCCGGCTGCTTGAGAGGAGCATGAGGGGGTGGGTGGGCACTGAGCCCGAGTACTTTCCAACAGCACGGGTTGGGTTTGTACTTGAGGCCGATTCGTACTCGGCCTGTTCGAAGTTATGACGGAAAATACAACCTGTATTCCAGTAACCACAGTCAGCCTCGAAAGTAAGGATCGAGGGAGTATTTTCCGGAGAGGAAGCTGAGCTCGAGAGATGTTTACTCGTTTGTTTCTTTTTTCTTGTCTTCGGGCTCTTAGGGTATGGGAGGCAGAGATAAAGAAGCTTATGCGAC